>JAJIBD010006567.1:72500-166322 GCA_021461705.1 Cryptotis parvus | reverse complement strand
TCTTATAGTCTAGAAGTGTAAAATGGGCTTGATAACTACATTTAAGGTATCAGAAGTACTAGATTCCTTCTGGGTGGCCTAGAGAATAATCTGTCCCTGAACTTTTTTGACTTCTAGAGGCTATTTACCTTTCTTGGCTCATGGTCATAGTATTCTGATTTTAAATTGTCTCACTGCATCTCCTTCACTCACTATGAATCTCCTATCTCTCTTCTATAAAAACCCTGTGATTACATTTGAGCTACTCAGATAAACCAGAATAACTCCTTACCTAAAATTCCTAAATTGAATCATATGTGAAAAGATTTTTCTCTGATTTGTAATGTATTGACAATCTTGGAGACTAGGCGTAAACTTTATTCTGTATGTTAAGAATTTGTTCTTTTCTCCAACACTGTTATTAGATAGAAGATAATACATAGCTATGTCTATATAGAAATCATATTTACATGCACAAAAAATCATTTCTTTGTATTTAATGGTGATAGATAAAAAATTCATTATAATTTAAATAAGTCATAGAGTAAGATCATGATTATTACATCGGGCCAAGTATAAAAACTGTCAATTCTTAATTAATTAATTCTAACATTCTGGAAGACATGTTTAAAAAACATATTCTCAATCTTTCCTAGGAAAACTTACATCTCAATTAATATTACCTAGATCCGCACCTATTACTGAAATACACATAATTAACCAAGCTAGATCTTTTCAATCTCTTTTGGCTCTCATCTTTACCTCTAATTTGCCAGCAGTTCTGACAGCTTTCATATTTAAAAAATATAGCCCAGAAACTGACCACTACTCATTTTTCTCTTTGGCCACAAACCCCAGTCTAAACCATTTTCAGCTCTCTCTTAGAATCCTGACCTCCTTGCATGCTCTCCTACGAGATTTCATACTTCTACTCTTGGCCCAGAGTCCACTCTTTTGCACAAAGTTGATAATTGTCTTTGTAAATTGTTTACTAGGTCAGCTCACTGTGCTTCTCAAAATTCGAATCCCATCACTTTTGGAATGAATTCCACTAGGTCACCTATTAGGTTGTCTGTCCATATCACCCCACAGTCCACAGTACCTTAGATCATTACTATTTTTTTAATTCTTCAGACCCCTCTTAGATCACCTTTACTTAGATAAACTTTTCCACAAATCTAACACTTTCTCATGTAACTGGTGTAAGAGGACTCCGCACACCATTACTTAAAAGATGACAGGAATTTTAGTGCAAAATTTGATATCAATTCTCTCTCAAGGATTTAACATGTACCTAGTTTTTCTGGTGGCTGCAGTACTGATTTTAACATTAGAACTAAGTTCCTTTCTTACCTTGAGCTTTGATGAGTCACAATACAAAGGTATGGCATTCCTTATAACAAAAGTTAATGCCTTATCATAAAGAACATCTCTTAAGAAATAACTTTAATATTATTTTATGAAAGCACTGTTATCTACAAAGTTATTTCTAGCTGGGTTTTAGACATACTATATTCCAGCATCAATCCCACATGACTGTCAAGTTCCCTTCACCAGTGTAACCTTGGAAATAACGTTTTATGGTAGCTAATATGATTTTATACTTTAAATTCAAGTTTATTTTTGTAAACAAAAAAAATAGAGCTCTTTTAAATAGATGCTTCACATGCTTTAAGTAAATTTGCTGTTTCCTTGGCTCATCAGGCTGTTTTGTTTTGTTTTGCTTTGCTTTGCTTTGCTTTGCTTTGCTTTGCTTTGTTTTGTTTTGTTTTGTTTTGTGCCACACTCAGCGGTGCTCAGGACTTACCCCTGGCTCTACACTCAAGAATCCCCTCCTGATGAGTTCAGGTGACTCACCTGAGGATTAAAATCAGGTCAACTGCTTATAAACCATTCCGGTTTCTTCTATAGGTCTTTTTTTAAACCTTAGGGAATCTTGTTTTTAGTCATATTTTAAGACTACAACAATGCATATATTCCTTATAAAAAAGCAAATCATATATCAGGACTCCTAGCCTCTGATTTTTAATTTTCTGTCAGCATTTAATAAAGAAAAATTAGTAGCAGTTTGTTATTTTCAGCCAGTTTGAAATACAATTTTTTTCAAAAGCTTTCTGCCTAGTTTTCTATTCAGCATTGTCTTTTTCAAGAACATGTAGCTATTCTTTTGATATATAATCAACAAGGGGGGAAAAACAACTTGAATATCCTTATTCTATGTGGGTAGGTAGAAATCTAACTTTGGCTGCTATCAATGAGAAATATAGATGTACCAATCACAGAGAAATGATCTGTAAATGTCAAGAAAATACTACATATAGTCCACTGAATTCATCAAACTGTCTCCTAAACAGTGAAATTTAATTATGCAATACTCACAAAATCTCCCTAACTTTGTTCCAGCTAAGTCCCGTTAAATTTCTCTTTCCAACACAACCACCTGAGATAACCTTTTTCTTCTTGTATTGGTGAAATTTTTACTTTGACACTATAATCCCAGTACTGGAGATGACTAAGCTTTCAGTACTCACAGGCTTACCATCTTGACCAGGTTGTCCAGGGTATCCTTGGTTACCAGGCTGTCCTGGGTCACCCTAGAGAAGAAAAATTCAAAATAAAATTTTTCAGTATTAAAAACCAGACCTAGATAGCACAGTCAATGCCAGTAAATGCTCAAAGTCAACTCCATTATGTGAAGCATTTTGTAAATTAAAAAACACACAGATGACATCCCAAAATTAGGTTAAAAAAAAGATGCTGTATCTTAGTAAACAAATCTTAGTAAACAAAGATGCCAATCTTAGTAAACAAAGGCTTTTTATTAAACTTAAGTAATTTACTTGTGTAAGCACACTATAAATAAGTAATTTTTACTCGTTTAAAATATCCAAGCAATGGCAGGATATGTTTATAAAATTCAGAATAAACTATGAAATATCATAATGAATATAGTTTCAAAGACAACAGCATTTCAAAGCTCATATGTTTAAGCACTTTATTCTGTCCTAAATGGTACACTGGCAAGATATCAATGGCTTATGATATCATCATTCAATTCATAATCATATATTTAAAAATAGTAATACAGAGGTAGTATAATTTTACATAATACTAAAATTCCACTTAATTATAAAATTATGAAATTTAATTTGCGATGTCATTGTTGGAACCCAGGGCCTCACACACGCAAGGCAAGTGCTCTGTTGGCTGAGCCCCATCTGCCCTGACTTTATTCCAGTGTGAGGCCCTGGGTTCCAACAATGACATTGCAAATGAAAATAAAATTAATTTATAATTTAAATACTCTGTTTAAAAAGCTACAGAACAACTAGAGAATCCTTGTAGGTTTGAAAATGGGTCCTCTCTGGGCCTCTGGTTTTTCTACATGAAGGCAATTTATTTTTAAATGAATAAAGAGACTCACAGACATGGGGGCAGAGCTGCTACTTGCTCTCCCTGTGACCAGCCGCTCACAAGGCACCCAGGAGGGATGGCGGATTCTAGCCCTGGCCCGCCACCCCAGCAGAGCCTTGCAACAAGCCAGACGACCCCCACTCCATGAGGGCCTCCATTTTCCACATCCGGTTTCTCTCTCATCAGAACTCCATCCAGCAGACCAGCCTATCACAGCCCGGCTTGCGCAGCCGCTTGCAGCAGCGGTTCATCAATAAATGCTGGACTTAGAGATGACTACCTGCACGGCAGAGCCTGGCAAGCTACCCGTGTTGTATTTGATATGCCAAATACCAGTAACAATTATAGACCTCATTCCGGAATGGATTGAGGTTCTTTATGTTCCTGGAGCAAGCAGATGCCCTTGAGCTCTACTAGCATGAGACAAGACATATGGAGATGTTACTGGTGCCCGCTCGAGCAAATCGATGATGAACGGGAAGACAGTGATACAGCGATACAGTGAAATTTAATATTTTCATGATTGTGAGACTTAGACCAAACAACTCTGCTCAACACTACACTGCCTGAGTGAACATATTACCTAAGAAATGAAAAAATAACTTTGTTCACACAAACCAGAATCTTTCAAAGAACATTATTCTACACAACAAGACAATTAACAGACCAATAGTAAGTAACTCCAGCATGTTGTGATAGCAACATAGACCATTCAGATGATCATTGCCCAGGAGCGGGAGTAATTAAAGTCACTTTTTGGGTGATAGAAAAGTCTTTATCTTTGCTTCCAATTGCTTTTTAGTGGCATTTCATCTTTGAAGATAGCTTTAGTTTCAATATCGTGAAGGGTTTTTCTATATTACCTTTGGCATACTTTATGGATTCAGATCTGATATGAGATCTTTAATTCATTTTGATCTGATTTTTGTGCATGGTGTTAAACAGAGGTCCAAATTCATTTTTTACATGTAGCTGTCCAGTGTTCCCAGCACCACTTGTTGAAGAGGCTTTCCTTGCTCCATTTAATATTTTTTGCTCCTTTATCAAAGATTAAATGATCATCCATCTGAGATTGGGTGTCAGAATACTCAACTCTATTCCATAGGTCCACAGGACTGGTTTTATTCCAATACCATGCTGTTTTAACTACTACTGCTTTGTAGTACAGTTTGAAGTTAGGAAGGGTAATGCCTCCCATCTTCTTTTTCCCAAGGATTGCTTTAGCTATCCATAGGGGTTTATTATTCCATACAAATTTCTGGAGTGTTGGTCAATTTCTTTGAAGAATGTCATGGGTATCCTTATAGGGATGGCATTGAATCTGTATAAAGCTCTAGGGAGTATTACCATTTTTACAATGTTGATGTAGCTGTATATTATATATATATATATATATATAATATATAGTGCAAATAAATGCAGTCATTCTATATCTGTTTTTTTCCTTCTGACAAATTTCAGTCAACATGATCCTCTCTAAGTCCATGCACAAAAAATATACATACATATGTGTGTGTGTATATATATATGTGTGTGTATATATATATATATATGTATATATATATAATAGTATGATACCAATATCCAACTTCAGACAAAACATGGATAAGGAGGTCTTGTCAATAGGTGGAATCTTCCACAAATGTGTAGAAGTCAGAGGTTAGGTAAGACAGAGAAGGGACCAGTGTGCAAATAATTATCAAAAGTGGTAACACCAGTCTAGAATTGAACATTGAATATAGACAAAAAGATACATATGTTAACATCTAAATGTATGTACTGAAATACACAGTGTGTAAGACAGGAAGAGAGAAGGAGAGAGAGAGAAAGAGAAAAGAGATAAAGAACCTGCCTTAGAGGCAAGCTAGGGAGGGGGGGAGGAAAGTGGGGTCATTGGTGATGGGAACTGGGCACTGGAGGAGGGAGGGGTGCTGGAACACTGTATGACTGAAACCCAGACATGAACATCTTTGTAATCCTATATCTCACAGTGGTACAATAAAGTATATATAAAAATATATATAAATGTCTTTTAGTATCTTAATCCTAAAAGAATGCTTTTAAAAATACCATATCCATCCTCCACTGACTCCAAAAAGCTCCCAAAGAAACTTAATGAAAAAATAAATTAAATAAAGCTTCAGCTATCATTAAAGTAAACTCTTGCATACATACAATTGATTTCAATGGAATAGTTACTCAATATATTATTCACAAAGATCCCAGTGATTATACAGTAATTGAACACCAATAATAAGGCTACTTTTTCATAACCAAATTTACTATTATGAAATACTACTTCAGGATACTGGCCAAGCAGGTTTGTTCCTAAAATATAACAGGAAAAATTGAAAGTACTATGTGAACTCAATCAGGGAGCCAACAATGAGGGGAAGGACTTCTCACTTAAGAGTAAGAGGTTTAATGTGATGAAAGACTAAGAAGGAAAATGTCATTTTGAAAGAGATGAAAAAAGCAGCTGTATACTCAAGGGGAAGAATACAATGCTGAGGGAGGTGAGTGGGGGGAGAAGGGGTACCAAAAAATAACCCAAAAAGTAATAATGCTAAAATACACAATGCCCTACTGAAGAGGTATATTCTCTGATTCTAATTCAGGGATTTCCAATGTAAGTTTGATACTTGGGAACAATATTCTGAGTCTTGTTCCCAAGAATCAGAATTATAACTCATATAAAAGGTAAAATTATTATAAATTATAACTAAATATTTATGAGTATTTTATTTATAACTATATTTTATTGTTTTGAATTTCTATCCTCCATTCTTTCCACCATTCTTTTATCATGTTCAAACTAGTAATCTCCTTACTGATGTGTTTCAACATATTCCTTTCTCTTTACTATGGAGAAACTTTCTTCCTTTTTCACTTAAAATTCAATATGAAAAATTTTTTACCACTGCACTTCCTTTTTTATTTGATGCCCTTTCCTTTCAATTTGCAATAGCCGCTCTGATACGATGGCTCATATTTTGAGAACTAGCACTTTTTAATTTTTCTTTGTAGTTCATTTTTATTTATCAAATGAATTCAGATCCACTGATGACTACAGAGCCATGAGAGGCCCTTGAACAATACTGATATGTCTTCCCCACCAGCCCCCAAAAACTGACTCCTTAAAAACAGTGTCTATACTTATTTTCTACTTATTTTTTTCACAATGCTGGGCACTAAGTACAAATTCAATAACTATCAGCATATTTATTTTTCAAAACAAGTAAAAATTATGAAGGACCTCTGTATAAACAATAGTATCTATTATCATCAAAACCTAAGACATCAAAAGGAAAGTTAAACTTCCACTATCATGGGACTGAAATAAAACATTGGCATAAGAATAAAGTTTCAAAGGTAGATAACACTGATCAACAGTCCCAACAAGAAAATTCATTTCTTGGGCTGGAGCGATAGCCCAGCGGGTAGGGCGTTGCCTTGCATGCAGCCAGCCCATGCCGGCCTGGTTTCGATCCCAGGCATTCCATATGGTAGCCCGAGCATCGCCAGGAGTAATTCCTGAGTGCAGAGCCAGGAGAAACCCCTGAGCATTGCCGGGTGTGAGCCAAAAAAAGCAAAAAAAAAAAAAATCATTTCTATTATTGCTGGTAGATTTTTAAAGGCTATTTTATATACAAACTTACTGAATTATTTGCAAAAGAGAGAAAGTGCTGGTGTTATTTCCATTAAATAAAAAATATAAGCATAAGTCCTAAAGAATGATTTAGAAAAACTATTTTCCTTATTTGAATTTCTAGCCTCCATTCTTTACTTCTACTATATAGCCTACTACCAAAGACTGAAAATTTGAATGAGAATAAGGCGGTAAAGTATAAGAATTTTAGCAGATGTCAGGAAAAATGAAGTCATGAAATTTGCCTAAAATGGGTGGACATGGAGATGATGCTTAGTGAAATTCGTCAGAAGGAAAAGGACAGATATAGAATGAACGCATCCATTTGTGGGATATAAATATATACCAGTGTTCTATTAATTAGTGGAAATGGTAACATCAGACTAGAACTGAGCATTGAATGTAAGTAAGGGAATACATGGTAACTCCTACATGTATGTATAGTGAGCCACAATGTGTAAGAGAAGGGAAGAGAGGGAGAGAGGGAGAGAGGGAGAGAAATGGAGCAAAGAGGAGAGGGAAGAGAGGGAGAGAGAGAGAGAAAGGAAGAAAGGGAGAGAGGGGAGAGAAATGGAGCAAAGAGGAGAGGGAAGAGAGGGAGAGAGAAAAAGGGAGAGAGGGAGAGAGAGAGGAAAAGTACCTTGCTACAGAGGCAGATTGAGGGAGGAGGAAGGGAATCCAGGGACATTGATGGTGGGAAATGTGCACTGGTGGAGGGATGGGTACTGCAACATTGTATGACTGAAACCCAATCATAAATAGCTTTGTAAATGTCTATCTCATGGTGCTATAATAAAAAATTATCAGAAACTAAATGCCCATATTTAACTCAGTATATATATATATATATATATATATACATACATATATATATTACATATATACATATATAGACTCAGATACATGGGGCAGAAGAACTGTTACTAGCTCTCCCTCTGCTCAGCTGATCATGAGGCACCCAGGAGAGAAGGTGGGTTGTATCCCTGGCTTGCCATCCAGAGCCTCACAAGAAGCCAAAGGAACCCCCACACCATGAGGGCTGCCATTTTCAACATCCAGACTCCACAGCTTGTCAGATCTCCACCCAAGAGAAAAGCCGCTTTCTCACTGCTGCAGTTAGTTCATCATTAAATGCATGAGATGAGAGCCTACTACTGAGAGTATAACACTTGCACAGCAGAACCTGGCAAGCTACCCACGTTGTAGTTGATGTGCCAAAAATCAGTAACAATTATAGACCTCATTCCCATGACCTGCCGGAATGGTTTAAGGCTCTTTGTGTTCCTAGAGTGAGCAGATGCCCTTGGACTACACAGGACAGATGGAGATTTTACTGGTGCGTGCTTGAGCAAATGGATAAACATCGGGAAGACAAGTGATACAAGTGATACACAGATATATGTGTATATACATATCAATGGGTTTTATCATGTCATTTTACGGAGAAGAAAAACTGAAGTTTAGGAAAGTTAGATGTATAATGAGAACTCAGTAGATTCCGTTTCAGAGCCCATGTTATTAAATATTATTATGTCCATTCATATTACAGGATATTCAGTGATCAAAGCCATTCATACAGACCACTAAGTAATTTAACACAGAAAAAAATTTCAACTGCATTAACTTTAGAATAGGACTTATTCTCATGCATCTGTAACTAAATTCCCAATCCTCTACATTCAAGTTTTTAATTTAATTGAAATATTTGCACATTTGTGTTTAAGTATGTATTCAGCTGAAAAGTAATATTTATGTTGAGTTGGATTTGTGCCACAGATTTTTGAGTTGCTGACAGGAGTGGAAATATCATAATCTTTAAGGACAAAGCTAAAACATCTCCAAATATGACCTCTCAAGTAGTGCAAATACTAATGATTAAAGGAAGAAATAGCTGTCCATGCAAGAGTAAGTTCACATTTTAAACTGCTCTTCTAAAATTAATATCTGTGGATCTATTCACTTTAACCCGAAACACATGCTATCAGGTCCTCTTTTCAAAAATTCTTGTACCTTCATGCCACCCTCTAGCATCTGCAGGAATATATGGCACAAGATCCATTCCATTCTCCACATCAGGATCTTCAATCAATTCAAGTGCTTCCTTTCTTAGAATAGAATATATCTATTTAGTCTTGTTAAAATATAAACATGAGACCAGAGAGAAAAAAACAGAGGGCTGAGCTTGCCTGGCATGTAGCCAAACCAAGTCCAATTCCAGGAACCATATAAGGTGTCCTGAGCACCATCAGGAGTGATCCCTAAGCACAAAGCCATAAGTAAGCACTGAACACCACCATAAATGTCCCCAGAAACTCCCTTCACCCTCAAAATTAGTTGTGAACATAGCTATTTTGGAGTTTTCCAAAGCCCTTTCTATTTCCTGAATATAGAAGAAACACTGGTGTCAAATATTTATCTAATCAGTAAGATTATTAGGGTGAAATAAATGAATATGTTAACACTTTAAGTTAGATCAAATGCTGATAGCTTGTGGTTACATATTTTCCTGTTGTTTCTATAGTGGGGGGAAGATGCTGCCAATTTTCAATATGCAGGTTATTTGAAATGGAGCTTTTAGGAGGCCAGTAGTATAACAGGTAGGGTATTTAACTAGGATGCAGCTGACCCAGGCTTGATCCCTGTCATCCCATATGGTCCACCAAGCACTGCCAGGGGTAATTCCTGAATGCAAAGCCAGGAATAACACAAGTACAGCTGGGTGTAACCCAAGAAAGTAAAATAAGAAAGAGAAATGGGAGTTGTTAGTAAGTCCAGAATTCTTTGGATCTTTCATATAAAACAAAGGCATGAAATGCAGTTCACTGGAAATAAAGAAGAATCTCTTTTTCAGTTAATTCTACAGTTCTTTAAGAAACAACCTGAGTGCTCAAGAACAGACAACTGGATAAAAAACTATGGTACATCTATACAAAGGGATACTGTGCATCTGTCAGGAAATTTACCTACAAATGGATGGACATGAAGATTATCATGCTTAGGGAAATCAGTCAGAAAGATAAGAACAGATACAGAGTAACTATTCATTTGTGGGATATAAATATATACCAGTTTTCTACTAACTATTGGAAACAATAAAGCCAGACTAGAACTGAGCATTGAATGTAGTCAAAGGATTTATGTGATAATCCCTAAAAGTATGTAGGGCAAGCCACAATGTAAGAGAAGGGAGGGGAGAGAGAGAGAGAGAGAGAGAGAGAGAGAGGGAGAGAGAAAGACACAGACACAGACAGAGACAGAGAGACAGAGAGAAGAGGAAAGGTGCCTGCTAGAGAGGCAGACTGGGAGAGAGGGGAGGGAATCTGAGGACATTGGTGGTGGGAAATTTGCACTGGTAGAGGGATGGTGTTGGAACACTAAATGACTGAAGCCCAATAATGAATATCTTTGTAATTGTATAACTCATGGTGGTATAATAAAATTAAATTTTTAAATATGGTAACAATGATAAAATAAATATTACTATTAAGCATTATGCTGGACACTGTCATTCCAAAAATTTATTTGTGTTAACTTTCATTGTGACATGCTTGTATAACTATCCATCCAGACAAGAATTTCTCTTGACTGCATTGAGTACCCAGGCATTTATTTCGAGCCATTAGATCAAACTTGTTAACTTAGATATGGCTAATTAGATTAAACTAGTAATTTGAAGGACATCATCTGAAGTGTTCAAAGAGTATAAAACAAGGGGCCAGAGAGATAGTGGGTAGGATGTTTGCCTTGCATGCAGCCAACTCAGATTTGAAACCTGGAATCCCATATGCACCTCCAGGAGAAAGTCCTGAGCGCAGAGCCAGGAGTAACCCCTAAGCGTTGCTGAGTGTAAACCAAAAAGAAAAAAAATATATATGAAACAAAAATAGCAAGTCTCAGGAGCATCCTCATAAAATTACCTTGTCTTTTTTTTAGTATGAGTTCTGCTGAGCTTATTAAAATACTATCAATTTCCCAAGCCATAAATTCTTTGAAGGAAGTACAACACAGCATGTTGCTAGGGATTCTGTTTTTCACATACAAGTCCCTGAAGTGGGGAAGAAACCACCTCCAGAGGAAAGAGTCCTACAAGAATGGAAGACTGCGTGTGTGTTCCTGTCCTATTGCCAGATTTTCAGAAGAAAATGGAAAGCAGAACAAGAAGGCATGCCAACTCAAAAACTAGTGGAAAACTTTGATTTCAGTTAAAGTAGTAGGTGGCAATGGGGTTAGAGTATGACAAAGAGAAGGAAAATGAGCAACACATTAAAAAAAAGGGAAATAGTGGAAATCAGAGTCTTTGCCAGAGAAGATAATGGGTGTGTTGAAATTCTGCTGTTGAAACATGTGTGAATGAAGATTGTTGTCACTGCTAGACACCCCATGGATCACTAATGAGGAATCAGAAAATGTCTAAATTCTATGGTACCTTCCCCCAGGTGAATAAACACATAGAGACTGTGGGGGGTGGCCCAAATCTCACAGAAATAAAATAAAAGCATGGGAGAATTGAGAGGTAAGATATCAATAAACCCTGAGTTTCACATTACATCTCATAGATCAAATCATCTTATATATTATGGTACTAGTTGAATAAACTATATAAATATGTATTTAAGAAAACTTATCTAGCATGTCAAACCCACCAAGCAGTTTTACTATGGTAAATTCTCCTAGGAGCATCTTACAGGTTTATTTTTATGTTAGACCAGATTATCATAAAAGCATGTAAAAAAGAACAGTTAGATTAAATTCAGCCTCACAAATGTCTGCAATCTTTAAACTTTCTACAATAGACTGATTGTCTATTTCAAACCCAAATTTCAAACCCAATAGACATACCTGAATCACATTTTGAATAGTGCTTTTATTTATTTTTGTAGTGTTCAAGAACAAGTAGTGTACAGGAGGTCCTGGGGCCCCACTGACAATTCTTGGCCAGTTGCTCTGGTGGGTCAATGCAAAGTCCTAAGAAAGCAAGTTTCTTGCGTGCTGTGGTGTCAGTAATACCTGGGACATCTCAGTACTGCTACAAAAGTGGCATTATGTAAACCATCACTTGGTACAAAATAATATCATAAACAAATGTGTGTGCATGTGTTCATATTCACACAAATATATATATGTAACTAGAATATATGAATATATGACCATGAATAAAGGAACATAAATACACCCAAAGTAAATCTAATATGATTGATTAAAATAAACATAGTTGCCACTATTTTAAAAGACATCAAACATTGTGTGACTGAAATTGAATCATGAACAGTTTTGTAATTGTATATCTCACGGTGGTATAATAAAAAACCTAAAAAAACCCATCAAACACAATATTAAAATTGATTTCTTTCTACCTTAAAAAAATAAAACTATGAAACTCATAATTTGTATAAAAGTCTTTGTAATGATGCCCCAAAAATCAAATTTAAAGGAAAATAAGGGAATGGATCCACTCACTGTTTTCTTCACATGCAACAAAACCCATATGGCAGAGAAGTTTGTGTCATGTCCCCAAATAATATACATTGGAGATTTATTAAGGGTATACTTGATAACAGCAGGGAGTGAAGAAGACTCTTCCTATCTCCCTCTGCTTTGATATGCTCATCATTTTATTTTTCTCTGACCTAGAAAAAAATTTCTTCCCCAAGATTGCTAAATTCGAACAGGATCAATGACAACACCATCACCTCTGTCGAATAAAGGGTTCACCCTCTGTAAGATAGAACTAAGGTAATGTTTACTCAGTTCGCATTTAGTACCCAACAGCTTTAGAGCACTATATCCTGACCAAAATAACTGTTGAATTTGGGTTAGATGCTATTCTAGAAAAAATTTCATTCATGTCTGTTTGTCTATCTATCTATCTATCTATCTATCTATCTATCTATCTATCTATCTATCTATCTATCTATCTATCTATCTATCTATCTATCTACATACATACATACATACATATATATATACAGTATATATGGCTTTCTTTCTGTGTGTCTTTTAGCTTACTCTACTCCCAGAATTTTATTTCCTTTTTTCCATCTACAAAATAATTTTTCCAAATGAGTATTTAGATATTTTGTTAGCAAGCAAAGTATGTTAACACTGTGCCCTGAAAACATATAAACATTGACACACTTGTAAACCAGTGTTGCCTCAATAAATTAAATAGAGAGAACACATTGTAACAAATACCCTTTCTTCACCTTTTACCAAATTCTAAGTATCATTCTTAGACATATACAGCAGAAATGGGAAATGAAAGGAAAGAACAGCAAACTGAAAAAGTGTGGGCTTCAAGTTCCAGATTTATTTTGAATGGCAACAGATTAAAATATACTTTATCAATAATTAAATTCCAGTTTCAAAATTCTAAGCCATTATGTGGAAATTCGAGAATAGTCTATGGTAATTATGATCTTTGTGTTTGCTCAGTTTTATGTGTTTGTCTTAAAAATAAGAGATTAAGTGTTGTTTACCTTGGGTCCTTGCAGTCCTGGTTTTCCTGGAGGGACAAATACAGGGAGCTGAGGTAGCACCCACATCACTGGGACCATTGAGGCACTAGAAAGACAAAAGTAGAAATACCAAGTTAGAGAAATACATGCATCTGTACATGTGTAAGTGTGTGTAGAAATTTCTATGAAATGATAAGCATATGCTACAATTTATCTTTAATTTATTTTATTTTTTAACTTTTTGGTTATGGAGCATACCCAGTAGTGCTGGGAGTTACTCTCGACTCTGCTTAGGGGTCACTGCTGGCAAAGCCAGAGATGGAACCTAGGTGGGCTACCTCCAGGCAAGTACCCTTTCCCCTCTATCTGGTCTTCCTAGTTCATTTAGCTCAATTCAATATAAATTTCAAAGATATGATTACTAAATACATTCAAGCTACATGAAAAATGGGTTCAATTTGTCAAATATACTTACAGCTGATAACAGGAAGCTAAACATGCTCACCATGCAAATATTACCTTATGAGGATTTAAATAATCCATTCCTACCTCACCATTCTGAAAGAAAAAAAATTGTTTTGAGATATTTTAATTGCATTCATAAATTTTCTTACTGATTTACAGATATTTCATATCTCTTAAAGATACACAAAATACCAAAATCAACAAGACCTAAAATATTTGCTGACATCCATCATAAAAAAATTACTTATCTATACATGTCATTACAACATTTATAGTAATAAAGGAATATAAAAAAGAGTTTTAATCGAATATTAAAAGGTCAAGGCTTCTTGATATGATAATCATGCAGATAGAAAGACACAAAGTCAGATTTATGCTTTCTTGAACTGTCTGGAAAACTTTTAAGGTCTGGATGGGGCAAGGGCCAAAACGCATGCATTAAATTTTATGCACATCTCACTAAACAATGCATTTCTTACAAATAATAAATAATTATAAATAGGTTTAAATAGGTTACTAATTTTTCAAACAATAGCACATTAGAGAAGAAAATGAGAGATGGAAATAGAAGGTTTAAAGGAAAACAATTGGGGCGGGAGAAATAGTCCAGCGGGTAGGGTGTTTTCCTTTCACGTGGCCGTCCCATGCCAGCTTCGGTTCAATCCCCAGAATCCCATTTGGTCCCCCGAGCACCGCCAGGAGTAATTCCTGAGTGCAGAGCAAGGAGAAACCCCTGAGCATTGCCGATTGTGACCCCCAAAAAAAAGGAAAACAAGTCCCTTATAACCCAGCTGGGAGTATGGAAGAGACATAGAACATAATAACATGGATTAAATTTATAAACAATAACCCATTGCTCTTGTTCTATGAGATAATAACTAAATATTTGCAAATACTGCTACAGAGAAATTAGTTTTAAAAGTTTGAAAATGGGTCTGAAAACACAGTAATTTATTAGCACTTTCTGGAGATATTAATATTCAAATTAGTCATATCCCAAAATTAAAAAGTGTAAACAATTATCCATGTCAATAACCTAGAAGACCAGACTATCAACAGCCCTGATCATCGACACCCACCCTGTAGTAGTTTTTTTTTCAATCCGCCTAAGTATGCTGAACCAGAGATTCTCAGACATGGGGCAGAGCTGCTACTTGCTCTCTCTGTGCTCAGCCGCTCATGAGGCGCCCAGGAGGCATGGCGGGTTCTAGCCCTGGCCTGACACCCCAGCAGAGCCTCACAACAAGCCAGACGACCCCCTAACTCCATGGGGGCTGCTGTTTTCCACATCCGACTTCTTTTCTCTTCACAACTCCACTCAGAAAACCAGACTATCACAGCCGGGTCGCGCGAGCCGCTAGCGACCACGCGGTTCATCAATAATTGCTTTATTTAGAGGTGACTACAAGAGTATGCCACCCGCACGGCAAGCCTGGCAAGCTGCTTGTGTCGTATTTGATATGCCAAATACCAATAACATTTATATTAGGTCATTCCCATGACCTAATATAATGGCTTGAGGCTCTTTATGTTCCTGGAGCAAGCGGATACCTTTGGGTTCTACTAGCATGAGACAGGACATATGGAGATATTACTGGTGCCCGCTCTAGCAAATAGATGATCAACGGGAGATAGTGATAGTGATAGCGATAGTGAATAATACCCGATTATTTCTAAATAACTCAATCATTTCTAAAAGCTTCCATAATTGATTTTATTATAGTCCCTTTAAATGTGCTGCTCTGTATTTTCAAGTTTCAACATGTGGATATAGGAGTTACTCAGTTTGATAGAAAAAAAAAGACTATGATAGTCTGACTGGAGTTTAAAAGGAGCACATGTGGTGAATTATCTTCTCTCTTATTTGTACTAGAAAAAATATGCTATGTTTTTGCCCAGAAGAAAAGAGATTGATCATTATCATTCTCTGCCTCTCATATAATCAGACTCTATAACATTACAACTTGCAATCTTCTTCCTCTTAACACATTAATGACAACCCAAAAGACAAGAAAGTTGCTTATATTCCAGAAATACGAGAATCTTAATAGCACAATGACAATTCAATATTTATTATGCCAGAAATCATGGTAAACAGGAACATGAATCATTGTCCCACTCTTCAGAATTGTGCTCTTTTCTCATTCTGTCCATACATCTAATTAAACACAGACATTTATTTCACAGGATAATCAGGGAATTATCCTGTAAACAGGATAATCAAAAAAATCCTGTTATCCAAATATCCAAAGTAGATCTAGTCCTGTTCCACCTGTGTTACTGGATGGATCAACATCAGTGATGACAATAAAAAAATACTTCCTTTAAGTTCATCAATTATATTTATAGAGATACATTATTATTTATTTTACTTAATTTTGCAGTTTTTGGCTCACATCCAGCTATATATTGGGCTGTTTATCTGGCTCTGTGCTCAGGGGATTACTCTAGCAGGGCTAGAGAAACCATAGGTAGTGCTAGGGATTGAACCAGAGTTGGCCAATGGAAAAGCAAGTGCCTCAAGCCTTATACTAACTATCCAGTCCTACACATTATATTTTTAAAACTATGAATGTTTAAATACCTTTAATCAATATATATTTATTTCTGCTACAAAATTAGTGAATAAAATCAAACTTGACATATCATTGATTTTTATTTACTGTTTTGGAAGTAGTGATGGAAAACTTGAAGAAATAAAGCAATCCTACTCACAAATCCAGGTATTTCACATGCTGTCTCCCGGTTGTTCTGTTCTGGGTCACAGTATATACGCAACTTTTGGACATCAAACTGGGAATATAAAGCCAAATGTTTTCAAGTTAATGTACAAGTTGTTTTATGAGAACAACTCAAATACAAAAGCTGCCCCCTCACATTAGTGTTCATGTAAAGAATACATGTTAGGACTTAGTGAAAACAATCAAAATATAAAATCTGAATCCCCTAAGACGGGATCTAAAAAGATGTCTAAAGAAAAAATTCTTGGCACCTATTGACTTCCAGGAAATCCATCTCCTTTTATTAAACTATAATTTGTAGAGCATTGTCTAAGCACTTAACTTTTCCAGGCTTTTTGTATTTATCCTAAATCTTTATAACCTCCTTATTGCCTAGAAGAAGCTTCTTAAGTTTCAGAGATTTAGTTACTGGCATGAAGAGTTGTGCAATGAATAGACTCAGTACCTGCTACAATTTAAATATTTACAAAAATTTGACAAGCTACGTATTACAATAGTTTTGCACATATTCACACATTTACATATGAAGTCTGCCCTTCATAGAAACAAAGAAGAAAAGACATACCTCCTCAAAATATTATTTTTCAGAAAATAGCTAACATTTAGCCATTTATCTGGACACTTACCTACACAGATACTTGAATTGTAAAGGAACATCAAAACAGTCACAGAGTCACAGAAACAAGTCTGGCATGTATGATATTCATTCTATCCTCACAGCCACTGAAAAATCATTGTAAGCCCCACTCACAATTCTAATCCCATTCTTTTCCAAGTTCATTATTTTACCTATGCTTCTCCTGAGAAACATAAAACTAACACTTCATAGGAATGAGGAACTACTCTGAACCCAATGGAACACTTTATAAATACTCCTATCAAAAGAAGTTGAATTTTACATGTTCACACAACTAGCAAAAAGCACAATTTCACTAAATATTCTTTCACATTTAGGTTATATTGAAAGAATTCACAACTAAGTTAAATACAGCCAAGTATATTATTAGCCACCTGAACAGTTTCTTCTTTCCCAGAGTATTTTCCTATTTGTGTCTGGCCACTGATGAAGATCCCTAAAACTGGATGTAAGGGCTTATTTTCAACCTGTTGGTCATCGATGTACAGTGTCACATCTTCTTCAGTCACTAAAAGACGAATTTGATGCCAGTTTTCATCAAATAATTTCTATCAGAAAAAAAATAGGAAATAAATACAATTAAAATTCTAACAATCTTTGTCATCATTCCTTTGCTGCTAATCATTGTCAATAAAATTCATCCCACACAGACTGGTTGTACTGTGTATACTAATCCATCTTACCCAAGATGACCCCCGAATCCCCTTATTGCATTTATTTGCATGACATAAATATGTATATACATATATATATATATATATATATATATATTATAATACCAACATCCAAGGTCAGACAAAACGTGGATCAGGATGTCTTGTCAAAGGTGGAAATTATCACAAATATGTGGAAGCAGAGGTTAGGTAAGACAGAGAAGGGAATAGTGTGTTAATAATTGTCGAAAATGCTATTACCACATAGAACTTAGCATTAAATACAGAAAAACATACACATGATAACCTCTAAGTGTATGTGTTACAATCCACAATATAAAGAAGAAGAGAGGAGAAAGAGAGAAAGAGGTTAAAGTGAAAGTTTTTGCCTGATATTTAACCTGCCATAGAGGCGGGCTAGGGGAGGGGGAGGGAATTGGGCACATTGGTGGTGGGAAATGGGCACTGGTGAAAGGATGGGTGCTGGAATACTGTATGGCCGAAACCCAAACATGAACATTTTTGTAATTGTTTATCTCATGGTGGTATAAAACATATATTTAAAAAAAAAACCCCTACCGAAATTTTCATACAAACGTTATTAAGTTTCTATTACATTTCAGAGAAGCTATGTTCAAATTTTTTCTGAAACAACTTTATTGAAGTTATAAAGCAGTTACAAATTTCTGAATCCAAATGGCTTTTATCATTTTCTACCTATTATTCCACCGTACCTTTGGCACCCTTCACTAATCTTTCCTCCTTGATGATTTTACTCGTTTCATGTTTCAGACACTATAAGTTATATTTTCTTTTCTTTGTTTTTTAACTGGCTCTTTTTGAAAGCTTCTCTACTTCACGCAGGAGCACTACACGAAGGTCTGCCTTTGACTGTTACCATTCTCCCTTCTGACTCTCATCTATTCTTATAGGCTTTTAACTAACTTTATGAAATAAATTTCATATCTGCATCAACAGTCTGAACCACTTTTTTTATAAATCATACCTACAATATTCATACTGGCTGGAAAATTTTTGCAAGAATATCTCATAATCATCCTGAAAAAGAATGCAACAATATTTATTGAACTATCCCCAAATTTTCGTCCCCTGCTCTTTTCCCTTGAATAATAGTACTTTCTGTTTCTAACCATGACAAGCTCTTTCTTTCTTAAGCTGCAAGTACAACCAAATGCAAAATCGCTAATACATGATTTATTTCTACACTTCCATTCCCTCTTTCATAATTTAGTCTCATTATTATCTTCCTCTATATGAATAATTTCCAAACATATTTCTATCTCTTAACTTTTTTCATCAGCAAGCTGTCCTCCATCACACCAAATCACACCAAAGCTTTGTAGAAGGAGGAGGAAAGAGAGGAGGAAGAAAATAAGGAGGAGCAGAGAAAGAAAAAAAGAAAAGAGAGACTATAATAAGTCTGTTATCAAGACATTTTGATGGAACCCTAACAACCACTGAATAAAGAAAGAACAAACTCCTTTGTATGGATTCCCAGGTCCCCACAGATCGAGATTATTTCTTGCTAGCCTTTTCATTCATGACCTTTTCTCCTCCAGACATGGGGAAATGACAATTTCTATTCTTCAAACAAGAATGTCCCCATGTCCCCATGACAGACATGGGGCAGAGCTGCTACTGGCTCTCACTGTGCTCAGATGCTCATGAGGAGCCCAGGAGGGATGGCAGGTTCTAGCCCTGGCCCGCCACCCCAGCAGAGCCTTACAACAAGCCAGACAACCCCCCACTCCATGAGGACCTCCATTTTCCACATCTGGACTTCCCCCTCATCAGAACTCCACCCAGCAGACCAGCCTATCACAGCCCGGCTCCACGCGCCACAAGCGGCACTGCAGTTCATCAATAAATGCTGGATTTTGAGATGACTACAAGAGTATGCTACCTGCACGGCAGAGCCTGGCAAGCTACCCATGTCGTATTTGATATGCCAGATACCAGTAACAATTATAGACCTCATTCCCATGACCTAATGGAATGGTTTGAGGCTCTTTATGTTCCTGGAGCAAGCAGGTGCCTTTGGGCTCTACTTGCATGAGACAGGTCATATGGAGATGTTACTGGTGCCCGCTCGAGCAAACCAATGATGAACGGAAAGACAGTGATTCTTCAAACAAAACTCATACATTTAAACTATGCATGACCACTCAATACTTATTTAGTAACTATGTCTCTTCCAGCAAAATCTACACAGTTCTGAAGACCCAGTGCTAAAACCATGACATTTATGGACACTGCACACTCTGTATGACTATTAGATACTAGGGTACTTGAATTTCTCACAATAATATTTGAAGGACAGAAACCTGCCTTATTCATTTATCATTTCTGTTTTTTTTTTCTTTTTGGGTCACACCTGGCAATGCTCAGGAGTTACTCCTGGCTTTTTGCTCAGGAATTAGTCCTGATAGTGCTTGGAGAACCATATGGGATGCCGTGTGTTCAAGGCAAATGCCCTACCCTCTCTGCTATTGCTCCAGATTTATCTTTTTTTTTTGTTTTTGCTTTCTGAATCACACTTGGCAATGCTGAGGGGTTACTCCCTAGTTATGCAGTCAGGAATTACTTCTGGCATTGCTCAGGAGAATCGAACCTGGGTTGCCTGTGTGCAAGGCAAATGCAAGACAAATGGCCTACCCTCTGTGCTATCACTCTGGCCGCCATTTATCATTTCTTGTAGAGTATAGCACACTGTCATTAATGAAAATGGTAGATTTTTTTTCATTCAATCTGCTTACTAAGCAGAAAATTATTTTAAATGAATAATTTAATATAACTACATTATATTACTACAACTACAACTATATTACTAAACTATTTTAAATATATAACTACAACTACATTAATATAACTACAACTACATAATATAACTACAACGATATTACTAAACTCTTTTAGATGAATAAAATATTCTAAATAAATAATTCAATACAACTACATACTTACTATATTATAATTTAAATTTTATAAAATTATGACCAGAATCATTTATAATTAACAACCAGGTGAGGAATATGGTAGTAATTTTCAAGCCATCTGAAATTCACATTAAAAGACGCTTTTTTACATCTGCTTGCTCACTCGGAGTATTCAGCACATAGTAAAGTTGAATTTGTTCCTTCACCATGGAAGATGGAGTAAAATTTTCCATTTGGGCATATTCCTGCCTCTGCCTTTATTGTAATCTATCATACAGAATTCAGCATATTCTTTACAGGAACATAGTATCACCTTTAGTTCAATTTCTTATTAAATTAGAACAAAACTATAGTAAGGCTCCAGAATCTATTGGAATTGGAAAATCTGTGATTTGGCACAAGTGTTTGAGCCAATGGTTTCTGTGCTAGGCAAAAAATATTTCCATCTGAAAGTGACATCAGGAAGAAAACATTTTGAGATATAATGGTATAATATAATGAGGACTAAGTTGAGATATATTCAGGAGATATATTTAAAAAGTATATATAATTTTTAAAGAGCTAACTTCAGCTCTTTAAAAATTAATTGTAGGGTCCGGAACAATAGCCCAGCGGGTAGGGCGTTTTCCTTGCTGCGGCCAGCCCAGGCCGGCCTGGGTTCGATCCCCAGCATCCCATATGGTCCCCCAAGCACCGCCAGGAGTGATTCCTGAGTGCAGAGCCAGGAGAAACCCTGAGCATTGCCGGGTGTGACCCAAAAAAAGCAAAAAAAAAATTAATTGTATAACAATAGAAAAATCCCATCACCAATAGGCTTCAACTTCCTCTATAAAATGAGAATTAGGCTGGAATTACCAGGATTCTCATCAACTAGTGAAGTTCTGGGATTTACCTATAACTTTCTGTGCAACACCTTGAGGCTTGTCCCTTGAGGTGTTGCAGGTGAGGCTGCAGTGCCCGGTGGCATCAGAAGGTGGCAGACAGGAGACAGGCTTGTCTACACACAGGGCTCTGCTTCGTGGGCCATAGATGGTTGATGGTCTGACATAGAAGAAGACTGGGTCCCCTGGGATGAACCCAGAGCCACAGCAGAGCCTAGCAAGCTACCTGTGGTATATTCAATATGCCAAAAAATAGTAAAAATAATGGACCTTATTCCCAACTAATGAAGACGTTACTGGCACCCACTCAAGCAAATGGATGAACAACAGGAAGACAATTAATATTTGACTTGAAAAGTCTTAATTTTACATTATTGATTTTATTAACTTTGTGTTTCATTTGGAGAAATAAACTATCAATTAAAGTAAATTCTAAACCCTTTATCCACCTGTATTCAATATGCTAACAAATAGGCCTTTACATCAAATAGGACATGGTAGTATAAAACAGAAAGCATGGACATTGCAATAGACCAGAAAAAAAATTTCAATTTCTAATGTCTCCATTTACTAGATGTGTTACTTTGAAGAGGAACTTAATATCCTCAGACTTGATTTCTGTGTCTGTAAACTAAGAATAGCAGCAGCTAGCTTGACTAATTATTTTAATTAGACCTGTCTGGCATCTACAGCAGGGAATCAAAAGTTTTATTTCAACACACTGTTAAATATCATATAATTTCCTTTCCTTTGTAGCTTCTATTAAGTAAAACAACATTAAAATAAGAACTAAGTGTCTTTCAATCATGTTGAAGTCAAACTTGTCTTCACCGACACACACAAACCTCAGTCTTTCCCCAGGAAAACCATAATCACAGCAGGATGCTTTACCTTCACTGGAGGATCAGAAAAAGTGACCACTTGTGAGCCATTAATTATACTGGTTGTTGTAAATTGTAAGGTTTTCTCCACACCATTTAAGGTAACTGCTATCTGTGGTCTTCCATCAATTGTTACAATTCTCCACAAATCCCACATTTTCTTGACTTTAAATCTCTGAGTTGAGACAAATACATACGACGGAGGAAGGCCTTCTGGGAAGACATTGCTAAAAGGAACATATAGAAACTTGAAAAATTATGGACCCCTCTAAAGAAGTTAATTATTTTTAATCCGCATGTACTGTTTACCTTGTGAAATCTGATAAATCAACTTTTGACGTCACTTCATATCCCTTTATCTTTGTTGGCGAAAGTTGGATTCTTTTTTTAACCTTTTTCTTAACACCTAAGCCTAAAAGAATATCAAATCCCTTTTCATCACGAGCTACCACTGGAATTCGTGTTGGGCAGACAGACTCTAAAAGGCAAAAACACAGTATAAGTTGATTAGTAAGGATTACCCAAAACAAAACAAAATTGCACATTTTATTTGCAGACAAATGTTTATAAATCATATATATGCCGCTTCTCAAGAACAACATAATGAAATATTTTTTGTCATTAGGCAAAGAGACATCTCAATGGTCTCTTTCCCTATAAAAGGTAAACATAAAATTAAAATGTAATAAAAATACTTGCTAATAGAATTTTTAAAGAGAAATATTTCAATGGTTCTAAACCAAAATCAACAATCAGCTTTATCTAACTCACTTGAATGGGAAGAAAGTAAGGAAAGACCAAGTTCTTTTTACCTTCCCCATCACCACCAAAAGTCAATATTATGATTTATATCCCTATGAATTCTGTTTTATCTCTTCCTTATCTTATATAAATAAACAAGATGGCCTATTTTTTGCAGCTTGTTTTTTTTTTCTTTTTTTTCTCTCTTTTTTTTTTATTAATTTTTTTATTTTTACAATTACAAAGATATACAATTAAAAAAGTTCATATTTGGGTTTTTGGTCGTACAGTGTAGCAGCACCCATCCCGCCACCAGTGCCCATCTCCCACCACCAACGTCCCCGGTTCCCTCCCCCTCCCCCAGCCCTCCTCCATGGCAGGTTCTTTATTTCTTTCCATTTCTTTATCTTTCTCTTTTCCTTCCTCTCCAGACTATGGATTACAAAACATACATTAAAGGGTTGTCATGTGTATCCTTTTGCCTCTATTTAATGCTCAGTTCTAGGTTGGCATTAGTACCCTCACAATTGTTAGCACACTGTTCCATTTTCTGTCTTACCTAGCCTCCTGACTCCCACACGTTTGTGATAATTTCCACCTTTGACAGGACCTCCTGATGTATGTTTCACTTGACCTTGGATATTGGTATCATAATATGTACCTATATATTTATGTTATGCAGATAAATGCAGTCATTCTGTAACTGTCTCTCTCCCTTCTGGCTAATTTCGCTCAACATAATCTTCTCCATGTCCATCCATTTGTAGGCAAATTTTATAACTTCATTTTTCCTAACAGCTGCATAGTATTCCATTGTGTAGATGTACCAAAGCTTTTTTATCCAGTCATCTATTTTCGGCACTCGGGTTGCTTCCAGATTCTGGCTATTGTGAATAATGCTTGCAGCTTGTTTTTTGTTTGGTCTTGGGGTCAGATGCAGGAGGTGCTCAGGATTGCTCCTTACCATACACAGGAGATCAATGCAATGCTGGATATTAAAATAGGGTAAGTAGGATGCAAAAATAGCACCCAACTCCTTAACTATTTCCAGTATATTGTATGTTTTGTTAGAGCGACATGTGGCAGTGATCGTGAGCCATGTGGTGCTAGGCTAGAACCTAGGACTTGTGCTCTACTACTTTAAACACGCCCTCAATCCCTAGTCTCCAATTTTTCATTTAATCTTGTTTGTTCAGTGATCCAATAGAATCAGCCGTGTTGCACGTAACAGTGATTTGTTCTTTTCTGCCTCTTCATGGTATTTCCTTGTATGAACTATTCCATTACACAATTAGCTATTTTCCCAGGGGCACTGATTTGAGTTGTTTCCAGGCTTGAGTTCCTGGATTAAAGTTTCTAGAGTCTAAGATGTGTGCTTTGATGAATGTGAGAACTTCTTTCTGTTTAGTATCCAGGAGTAGAATTGCTTTATTATATGCTGTGCTCTATTGTACTAGGTATTGTCAACAATTTTTTTAAAAGTTGTACCAATTTTCACTCTATGAACATGTCTATTGTCAAAATCATGGAAAGATCTATGCATAAAATATTATTTGCATATTTCAGAGAGAGAGAGAGAAAGGAGGGGAGAGTGGGTTATGAACATTTGTTTTAAACTAGCCCAATAAAAAACATGAATGTTTCCTTGCTTATGTCTTTCCTAGAATTAATTAACTTGTACAGTTTAATCTAGACTCAATCATAAACACCAACAGCGCGTCAATAAGGAATAATTTGTGTTTTCTGAAATTGTGCCATTGTAATTATACTTTTCCAATGAATACCAAGAAATTGCTCTTAATATAAAATATAAACACATTTGTTCTTTATTGAAAACATTAGCTCTATTCTAATTAAGTGAATGGAAAATTCATATTTTTGGGATATGTTACAATTCCCTGACAATGTAAATCACCTTCAATTCAGATTGGATTCCTATTATTTTAATACACAGAATTCACAGTGATTCCACAAAATTTGATAAGGTTTTATTAAAATATTTTCCTTAGCCCTAACCCATCCACAGAATTTCATCTACCTCCCTTTACTTATTTCCCCTAATACACCTCAGTGCTTGTGAAATCATCAGCATCTATAATGCAGAGGCAAGCAGAACTGTTACGTGGAGAGAAAGAGAAGTTAATCATGTTCTATTATTAAATCATGAGAGCTAAAACACTTGCCACCTCCTCTCCATAAACATCCTTGCTGTACTGTCATGGGGTCTCAATGCATGCTCCATGGTCCTCAATGATTGCTATTGAAATATGAGCTAAACTATGCAGAGTAATATACCAGGCCACCATGACAAATAATTTTCAGGTGTAAATTTATAACACCTGGTGGATGGTGGGTTCTAGCCCTGGCCTGCCACCTCCACACAGACTCGCAACAAGCCAGACGACCCCCCACTCCATGAGGGCCTCCATTTTCCACATCCGGACTTCCCCCTCATCAGAACTCCACCCAGTAGACCAGCCTATCACAGCCCGGCTCATCAAGATCCACCCTACAGCAGTCTGTTTTAAATCCTGCCCAGGTATGCTGATCCAGAGACTCACAGACATGGGGCACAGCTGCTACTGGCTCTCCCTGTGCCCAGATGCTCACAAGGCTCCCTGGAGGGATAGTGGGTTCTAGCCCTGGCCCGCCACCCCAGCAGAGCCTCACAACAAGCCAGATGACCCCCCCCATTCCATGAGGGCCTCCATTTTCCACATCCGGACTTCCCCTCGTCAGAACTCCACCCAGCAGACCAGCCTATCACAGCCAGGCTAGCGCGGCCACAAGCGGCTGCGTGGTTCATCAATAAATGCTGGGTTTAGAGATGACTGCAAGAGTATGCTACTCACACGGCAGAGCCTGGCAAGCTACCTGTGTCGTATTTGGTATGCCAAATACCAGTAACAATTATAGACCTCATTCCCATGACCTGATGTAATGGTTTGAGGCTCTTTATGTTCCTGCAGCAAGCAGCTGCCCTTGGGCTCTACTTCCATGAGACAGGACATATGGAGATATTACTAGTGCCCGCTCGAGCAAATCAGTGATGAACGGGAAGACAGTGATGCAGTGAAATTTATAAATTGCCCAACAGTCTTCAAGTAAAAGCCTTGCTTAGGGTATAAACTGCAATTAATTTTTAGATGGAAGGAAAAGAAATTTCAGAGAAGTGCTAAACATTGGTCCAAGTTAAAGTGTACTGTTATGAAAAGCATTGGGAGAAAAAGAGTTCTAAAGTTTGGTGACAAAGGACTCACTCTCACTTTCTCTCCCTCTCACTTCCTCTCCTTCTCTCTCTGGTGCCCTCCCTCTCATTTCCATTAATCCATAAGCATCTTGCCTCTTCTGAGCAAGTCCAGATCACACAACTTTTTAAGAAATGAATTCAAGGGACAGAGAGCTAGATCAATGAGCCACAGCACACGCCTTGCTTATAGGTGCCCTGGGTTCACTCCCTGAAGCACAATCCCCAAAATACAGCCAGAAGTGAGCCAAAGCACTGAGCCAAAAGTAGTCTCATAGTCCCACAAGGTGTGGTCCAAAACCCAAGGAGAAAAATAAAAATATTTTCCTGTTTTCATCCAAAAGTCAGGAATGGTTACAAATAGAACATTAAAAACAGTTTTTTAGAGCTTACTCTTTAAAACTCACATCTGTACATGGGTAAGTTCATATTGTAAATAGCAAGTTCATTTACAAGAACAAAATCAAAATATGGGGGCTGAAATGCTGTAATTCTAGCCATAGGCTGTTGGAACTTCTTGAAAACACTAATGAAAAGATCTTTTAGGACACAATAGGAAAGTCTCTTCTTTATTCTGATCCACTTAACTCAGGCCTGTCTCAGAAAAGAAAGAGAAGAGAGACATTCATATAACAGTCAAATAGGCAGCCCAAGAGCACATTATTCTTAGAGGTATTGATTTAACAATGATATCGGGGCAAAAAAAAACTTCATCAGAATTTCATATTCTGGTAAGGAAGCTGAAGTATACAAGGAAAATTCAAAGCTAAAAAACAACCCCAGTAAGAAGTCAGCAGTAAGATCTGAGCACAGCTGGGAGTCTTCCCCAAACCAAAACAAAATAACAGTTAACAAAACACAAACCTAGGAAAGGAAATAGATATAGATGTTCAAGAATCTGAAGAAATCCACAAGATAAACCTTGAATTTTAATCAAATTGTTAAAATCAATAACCAATATGGATCAGGATGATTCAAAAGGTGGAGCACAAGGCAGCAATTCACACCGTGGTATCTCAGTCCTGAACCCTGGCACTGTACTGAGAGTACTGGGTGCATCTCTTATACTCCCAGCACCACTGGGTAACCTGGGGATCACCTGCACCTGAGAATTGATAAGCACTATATCTCTGGGTCTGGCATCGGTTCATCACGCCTACCCGCTAGGACCAGTATTACCTAACATGGACCATGGACCTGGGGTCTCTGAGGATCATCAGTGAGGTCACTCTAAGAAAAAATTAAAATCAGAATCTTAAAAGCAACAAGAAGAAATTTTTTTCATGTTCCAGGGTTACCCATAAAAATATCAAGATAGATTTCACAGTAGAAATCCTGACGGTCACTAGACATGAGGTAAGATATCCACAGTGTTGAAAGACAGAAAAGCAGAACTAAGTTGCCATTACTGCACAAAGTATCCTTCAAAAACAGAAATAAACAATTCACAGTTTTTTTCTTTTTAAGTTGTGGTGTCTAGCACCACTAGAACTACCTTACAGGAAAAACTAAAACCTTCAAAGTGAAATTAAAGACAATGAACAGCACAGGAAAGCAAAAAACCTTCAGGTAAGGACACATCTATACACTAATTCAGAAGTTCTACATTACTTTAATGCTTTACAGAACACAAAATAGCTAAAAATGAAATACTATGTTAGTATTGTGACAATCACCTTTAAGTTGGAAGTGCAAATTGAAAAATAAAAACTAATTTTAAATGACTATAGACATTTGTTAATAAACACACAAAATAAATTTTAAAGTTTTAAATTCAGAAATTGTAATTAAATGTTATTAGAGACAAAGGAGATTATGTAATAACAAAGTTAATTCAAGACATACAATTGTAAAAAAATTTTAATACTCCACTTTCAGTAATATATCACCCAGACAAACTAAAAAAAGGAAACAAAGAACTTAAACAATAGTAGAGACCAAGTGGGCCTTACAGTTACACAGAGAACACAGAAATAGAATACATATTTTCTCATACACAAATATCCCCCTAGATATTTGACTTTATGTCAAAACTTAAATATTAACAAAGAAAAATGAAATTATATCAAGCACCTTTTCCAACCACATGAATCTCAAAATTAATGGTAGAGCAAAAACTAAATATTTCACAAATTGCTGGAAATTAAACATGCAGTTGATCAACCGCTGTGTCAAAAAAGAACTCAAATAAAACTTGAAAATATGTTGAGAATAAAAACCTAAAACATATCAAAAGTTGTTGGAGGCAGTAAAAGAAGTCATTGTAGGGGCCGGAGCAATAGCCCAGCGGGTAGGGTGTTTGCTTTGCATGTGGCGGCCCATGTCGGCCCAGGTTCAATCCCCGGCATCCCATATGGTCCCCTGAGCACCACCAGGAGTAATTCCTGAGCAAAGAGCCAGGAGTAACCCCTGAACATCGCCAGGTGTGACCCAAAAAGCAAAAAAAAAAAAAAAAGGTCATTGTAAGGGAATTTTTAATGATAATAAAAATAAATCCACATTACAAAAAGATTTTTCATAAACAGCCTTGCTTTCTCTCTCAAAAAAACTATTTAAAGAACAAAATAATTAAAAACTTAATGGAATAATGGTTATAGCAAAAACAAATGACAAGGAGGTCCCAGACTTTCTCCAGGTGCCCAGCGGTACTCCGACTGCTGTGTTTAATATCCTATATCGTTTAAGTTATCTAAAATGAGTTCCATTGTTTTACTGGCTTGAGATACTTCAAAAAGTATTTTTAGCCATATTCCCCCAAAAAATATACAGAAATTTGAGGTGTTTTATCTATTTTATTGGTGAAACTTATTTTATAACCAATTAACATCTAAAAACAATTGTGAGCCAACCAAATTTGAGAATTTTTATAGATAAACTGGAAAAAATATTTTCATCATATAGAAGTATATTATTTTAAATATATGATACATTAAACCCAAAATATTTTAGGCATATGCCTACAATGTTAAAAATTAAATATATAAATTATTCTCTATCAAAATAACCAAAACACAACCATGTTTAAAGCCTAAAAAGGTTTAAGTTTACTCAAATAAGATCTTTCTCATAGTATGTCTAAAATCTAAAAAGGATTAAATTTTACCCAATTGAGAACATTTCATACCATATTTCATGAAGTCATCACAAACAAAAGTCATTTTTAATAGAATAAACATTCTATAATTACAATACATTCTATACATACTATAAATTATATTATGCTATATAGAAACATGATTATACAAATATAAGAGACTATTAAGAACTATATTTTCAAATATTTTCTCAAGTACAATTTTTAATATTTTCCACAGTTTCAAAAACCTTAGTAATTTGAAACTTCTCTTTTAAGAAATGAGATACTTGAATTCAGATTTGTGTGAGAATATTATAATTTATACTCAAAGATCTTAGATATTAATTAAACATACAAAATAGGAACATCAGAGGTCAGAGATGTCACTCACCAGTAGTACACACACACACACACACACACACACACCTGTTAATGGGTTAATCTCTTTCCCCAGACCAGAATATATGAAAACTCAAATAAGTTATTATAGGAGATTGTCTGCTATTGTGTTAATAGAAAATAAAAATTATAAATGAAACAATGGAGAATATGACAATGTGAAAATATATTTAGACTGTTACCCTGCTTTAAGTAGATGGATAAGTTCTCATACATAGTGAACTTTAACAAGAAAAAGATTGGAATTAAAAATAGTCAAAAATGCAGGATCAAGACTGATATGATTTTAGGTGATTTACATGTAATTTTCTTCTCTGTGTCTTATTTTCCACCATCTGCACAATCTATCATAATTCAAAGGAAGAACTTCAAATATAACAAAATGTTAATATTATCTGAATGCAGATTTGATTAAAAGTGATTGTTCCTGAAACTCAAATTTAACCATAGTAGATAAATATAACACAAAAATGTGTGTACATCTCAATTTTAGCAGTATAAATAATTTAACATGAAATACAAGTATATGCACCAAGGAGATGACGCCAACATGATCATGTCGGTCATCCCAACATGTAAGAAAATGCAACTGCTTTTGCAGTTGAACATTGTATGCCTGCAACTTTTCTTAAAAGCATTGTAAATCAGGGTGCCTAAAGAAATATAAAAAGAAAAATACAATTATTTGCAAAGTATATGAATACTTACCTTCACAAAGTTTCTGTTTCATCACCTCCCTGATTTTGGATATTACAATATAATCTTCCACATAAAACACGTAAGTTGAAGAAGGCTTGTTGGCAATTGCTCGAAGCTCTGCATCTTCTGTTTCTGAGCCCACACCAATAGCAAATAATGTGATTTTATTGTCTCTTGCTGCTTCTGCTGCCTCCCTTACTTCATCTTGGGATTTGCCATCTGTGAGTACGACTGCTACCTTAGTAAGAAAGCGTGAGGACTTGGCAAAAGGTAATCAAGTGCAAATTGGATGGCTTTTCCAGTCCGTGTGTTTCCTCCTAAATAGTGTATGGATTCCATGGCTGCTAGCAAATTTTCACCCGAATTATGGCTTCCAAGGGGAATTTCTAGGACAGGGTAGTCACTGTATTGGACCACTCCAACCTGGATGAACTTTGGTCCTATATCAAAGTTTTTTGTGATATTGACAAGCCAGTTTTTCACAATTTCAAAATTTTCTGGGCCAACACTATAAGAGCCATCTAAGATAAAAACTAAATCTGTTGGAGCAGTACGACAACCTAAAAGAAAACAGAAAGTATTCAGAGGAGTCAAAAATAGAAAATATTTTTTAAAAATAGAAAATATTCAAAATCCAACTGTGTAGGTATTAAGTTGTGTGTGTGTGTGAATGTGTGTTTTGCCACCATGATTGAATTCAGAGCCTCACACAAGTCAAGCTTAAGCTCTACCAGTAAACCACACCCTTAACCTTAATTTAATTGTATGGATTTTTTTCAAATTAAGCAGAGGGAAGAAATTATATATATGTACATATACATATTTGTAAAATATATCATAATGATTTGATATTTGAGTATTTAGTATATATGCATATATACATATATGTGTATATATATATACATATATACAGTTTGATATATCAATTAAACCACTATAAAGCTGGCTTAAAATTACAAGAATATAGTAGCTTTGCCCAGATTAAGAAATACTGCCTATCCTATAAAAAAATTATAAATGAAGACTACTCTATTAATATTTTCAAATTCTGTTGTGTTATTTTAAGAGTTAATAATTCAGCTTCAAAAGTACGATTTTATATTTATCAAACATGCATTATTTTGATAGGTCTGTATTTTTGGATATTCTCATAAAAGCATTTTATTATTCCCTATAAAGCCAATAAAAACAAAACTAAAGCAATGCATGTTTTTTGGCAATACAGTGACATCTTTGTTTCAAGTTATCAGAAGAAATTTTAATTTAATGCTCATAATAAATGTCTACTAATGAATGGGGAAAAGAAAATAAAAACAATTTTCTGCTAACTTTGGGACTCAACTACATTTTATTTTATTTTATTTTATTTTATTTTGCTTTTTGGGTCACACCTGGCGGCACTAAGGGGTTACTCTGCACTCAGGAATTACTCCTGGTGGTGCTCGGGGACCATATGGGGTGCCGGGATCGAACCCGGGCCGGCATAGGCGGTCGCGTGCAAGGCAAACGCCCTACCGCTGGGCTATCGTTCCGGCCCCTCAACTACATTTTAAAAATCCATGCTTTTTGAGAGATCTGGAAAAGTTAAGTGGAATTAGTTACCAGTCACTCATACTACACTCAAGATAAAAGAAATTTCCAATGGAAAGATGTCTCATCTGCAGTCAATAATACAACCAAAACATTTGCTTGTAATAAGTGAATCTATATTCATACAATAATGCTATTTCTTTCTCCATTTGGAAAATAAATCATGTATCAAGGTAGCAGGATATACATCTGATCAGTATTGCACATCTTAAGAATTTTACTGGGCAGGAGGAATGACTACATTGGTCCACGTCACACCTAAAGAGTTCTAAGTGTTTCTAGGAAGAAAAATCAGAAGCTTCTTTGGCTCTCTTTGTAACATAGATAACAGATTTCTCCCTTTTTATTTATTTGTTTGCTTGCTTGTTTGTTTGCTTGTTTGTTTGTTTGTTTGTTTGTTTGTTTGCTTTTTGGGTCACACCTGGCAATGCTCAGGGGTTACTCCTGGTTCTGCACTCAGGAATTACTCCTGGTGGTGCTTGGAGGACAGATGGGATGCCATGAGTCAAATCTGGGTTGGCTGTGTGCAAGACAAATACCCTACCCTCTGTGCTATTGATCTGGCCCCATATTTCTAACTTTTTATTTTTTAATTCTATCTATATGCAGACTCAGTACCTACTCCTTACCTGTGTATCAAGCTTGTTTTTGTTTCAAAGATAAGTAAGACAGTTCAAAAACCTCATAGATAATTAGCTTGTTAGGGAAATTAAAGTATTATGGAACATTTATTATGGCATTCTAACAATAGAAATTCCGGGAAGGTTTGGTGAGAAAAGGACAGAGTTGGCATTCTAACAATAGAAAGTCAGGGAAGGTTTTGTGAAAAAAAACTGAAAGGCAACCAGAGATCAGAGTAGAGAGCTTCAACAAGTTAAAATGACATTGAACTCAGGAAATTGCAAGTGCAAAGATTCAGATGACAGAAAGATGCACACTGAAAGATGAACTGGTTTGTTTGGGTACATCCAACAGTTTCAAATGGCAAACACATGTACAGGCAAAAGCAGATATATTTCCCTCTTCCTTCCCTAATTTCTGCAAAGCATCAAAAGCGTTATTGTTTATATGTGGTTCATACAGAAAGGAGCACATTGTAAGATGATGTGTCAACTCATAGGACAGCAAAAGTCTAAGTCTTTTTTTGGTTTATATTCTCTGTTACACAGATGCTCAACTTTAAAGTTATAAGTTCCTGCTGCATCCCTGACTTGTCCTTGGATTTATCAAAATTACAGTGATAATATTGAAACAAAAACCAAAATGTTCAGGGGCGATTTATGATAGCATCTTTTAGAACTAACACTTTAAAACTAACATCTTTTAGAACTAACCTTGAGATCCTACCCTCTCCCCCCTTCTTCCTTTTCTCCTCTCCTTTTCCTTCCCCTTTCCACACTCCTTTATTTCCTCATTTCATCTTCCTTATATTCCTTTATCTTTTCTGTCTACTTACATACCTGGGAGAATGAAAAAGCTCCCATGAAAATTTCTCCATTTTAGACCGATTTGAATTCACCCAGCAGAGTGACAAGTAAAAATGAAATTTCTCAGGTAAACAGGTTTAACAGTCAATAAATTGTCAACAAATTGCAAAAGTCTAGGAAAATTAAGTATGACATGAAACTACTCAGAAGATGCCATAATAAGTGTTGAGTATGAAACTATTATACAGGGGCCAGAGCTATAGTACAGTGGGTAGGGCATTTGCCTGGCACTCAGCATACCCGGGTTCAATCGCCGGCATCCCCAGAGCACCGCCAGGAGTAATTGCTGAGTGCAGAGCCAGGAGTCACTCCCTGAGCATTGCCTGGTGGTGACCCAAAAAGAAAAAAAAGAAACTACTATGCAATGCTGTAGGGCAGGTGGTTGGGCATGGGGGACTCCACTGCAGTACCCCTGCATGATAACTTCTGCCGAGAAAGGACAGGGACAGCAGGAAGGGAATTTAACTCAGAGGCAAGTTATTGGTTTCTTTTTTTTAACCCACAGAAATTCATTTTGACTGTTATTTTTGGAAGCTGGACTGGGAATCCAGGGTTATTTTTATTTATCTATTTATTTATTTTTTTTTTTGGTGGAAGACAAAACCCAAAAAACCAGGCAAGTTGTGTTTGCAGAGTTCTTAAATGTAACCCTTCCTGTGAAACTCACCATTGTCTGGACCTGATAGACACAAACTGCAAGAGTTGTTTTGTCACTTGAGTCAATGGCTACAAACTCTTACAGGGTTATTCTTGGCTCTTATTACCTTTCTCCAAAGTCATGGAGATATATTTCAAAACTGCAAAGTTATCCAAATGCATTGGTAAAGAAAACAAGTATTGCCATTTATAAACCCCAGACAAAACACCACACTCCAAGAGACCTCCTTAGAGACATGAGTTGCCGGTGTCATAAAAGAGGAATGCACCAAAGAGCAAAAGCTTAGTTCAGGGAGAACTTACAGTTCTTAACAAATCTAGGATACTAAATAGTGCCCTCTAATTTTATGAATTTATTTTTCACTTAAAACAAAAAAATGCCTACCTTACAAAGTGCTTGGCAAACAGTAATATCAAAATGTGAACTAGACATTAACACTATTTCTTTAACCAATTTAAATCTAATAATACATTTGTCAAACCATGTGATTCAACCCTTTTGGCAAGCATAGTTTAGAAGATCGCTTCTTCTAAAATCTGAGCAGTTACCATTTAATTCCATGAAAACTATATAGTAGAAGCTTCTCCAATCTTCTCCAATCATATATTCCTTTGGTTTAGGAAATTATATATAAACACAGTCAATTCTTTATGGGGGGGGGGGGGGGGGGGGGGGAAAGAGGGGGAAAAAAAACCACTGTTTGACCCCAACAAGTCTGATTTCAACATTCCACGGACAACAAAAAAGAGCAATGCTGATAGTTCTTACTTGATCTTATTTCCCCATCTTCAGCAAATACAGAGTTCTGAAGAAACAGGATCAAACGTAGCCAAAAAAAGATGTGGCGAGTCATGTTTTGTTTCCTGTCTAAGAAATTGGCTTCAGAATACCTAAAAAAAAAAATCATTAAAAAATTATTACTACCATTCAGCAACTTTGACTGCATCTATAGTTAATTCATATATCTCTAAAGCAATTCAAATCTAAATATAATATAGAGGACAATAAGTAGGAGATAAAAAAGCATAACTCTGAAATCTTCATTAGAAATTATCTATCATGGAAAAGCATAAACTTTTCTAAACCATCAGGCTTTTCTCAAAATATTTACTAGAATTCCAAAGCCTTAGCACATTTTTTTCTCAGTATCTTTGGTGATAACAAACATCCTCTTTTAAGTATGAATTTACAATTCAGATACACTCAAAAGGGTACTTGATAAAAATATTTATATCACAAAACTGTGTGATAGTGATGTAGGCAGGCAGACGGGGGGGGCCGGAGTTCTGCATGGAAGTGCTATCACCTTTTGGAACCAGGAAGGAAGACTTGATAAGACCCATTAACCAACAACAAACCCTAAGGAAGCTGAATCCACCTTTTTCTGCTCAGCCCTAAACCCCCCACCAACCTTCTATGGCCCAGCAGGAAATTCCAGAGCATTCCAGCCCAAGAAGATAAAAGCCCCCTTTGGAAATCAGTCTAGGTCTCCCTCTCTGACTTTGGGGCAGCCCACGGTCTCTCTTGAGCACGTTACTCTCTCTTTCTTACCTCCTCCTTCCTTGTCCTAAAACCTCCATAATAGAACCTGTTTTATTTCACTGCTCATTTACTCCTGAAAATTCTTTTTTGCAAGGAAGAAAAGAACACTGAGGAAACCCTAGGTAAGGCCTAGGACTGACTTTCCTTTCCTGTAAAGAGAAGTTCCTCACTCCAGCCTCAGTCTGTGGCTCCCGAGATATCTCAGGCGGTGGGAATCAACTCCCATGCTGAGAGATCAAAGGGACATCAGGTGTGGCTTGGCGGTCACCTCTTGGGGCTGGTGGGGCTCAGGCCCACACCTGCAGGGGCTCATCACAGACATTATCAGTTCATAGCCTGCCTAGCGGGTCCAGGGTAGCAGAGGCGGCTGGAGAGAAAGAGACCATCTCTCTCCCTTCCTGCCTCACGTAAGCCACCTGGGGCCCACCTCCATCACTAGGATGGAAGAAGAAATTTTGTTTCTGTGCAGGAGAAAGCAGTCTAAGTAGATGCAGAGATGAAATAGATATCAGATAGTAAGGTGCCTGCAGTCAACCCCAGCTCAGTCCCTGGAGCCACACAAAATCCCTTGAATTCCTGTCAACAGGAGTGCTCTCTTAGCACACAGCAAGCCCAGAGCACTGGCTGGTGTGGCCACAAATCTAAACAAACAAAGCCAGCATATTGACAGAGCACACTTGGTTTATCATCAGTTTATACATTATGGAATATCATAGTTTCACAGGTCTAAATGTGTAATATTCTCACCACTAACAACACCAAATTTCTAGTGCCATGGCAAGACCCTCTATTCTCTCTCTCTGGAACTCTCTTTCCTGTTGGTAATCACCATCATTTTTACTTAGAGGTCTATTTTGCTGTTTGCTTTTTGCCTATTTGCTTTTTTGCCCATGTTTGCTATAATCACTCATTTTCCAAAATTTAGTGAAATCATCCTGTAAGATTCTTTAGTTTTTCCATTTCAGTTAGCAAAATATCCTGAAGTTCATCTGTTTCCTCTCAGAAGGAGACAGTTTTCTTTTAATTGGCAGAATAGTACCCTTTTGTGTATGCATACCAAATAATTTTCTTATTTAGCTTTTAATGGACATTTAGGAAGACTCCATGCTGTGGCTGTTGTAAATAAAATCCTGTTAAGGATAGGATTTCAAATATCTTCTCAAAGAGAGGAAACAGGGCTACCTGCTTTTGAGGCAGCCTGGGGGTGGTGCGGAGGGGGTGGGGTACATTGGTGGTGGAAATGGGGCACTGGTGGAGGGATGAGTGCTGGAATACTGTATTACCAAGAACCAATTATTTAATGAACACCGTTGTAATTGTATGTCTCACGGTGGTATAATAAAAAATTAAAAAAAATATATCATCTCAAATTCTTGGTTTTTGTTTTTTGTCCAGACCCATGTTTAGAAATAGATATTAATTATCATTAACTTTTCTTAGTTTTTGCTTTGTTTTTGAGGCCACACCTGGCTGTGTTCAGGGCTTACTCCTGACTCTGCTCAGGGAGCATCTGTATGTCATATATAAAAAGCATCTATTCAGTTCTTTTGATCATGTTTTTATTGGTTGGGTCTTTTGTTGTTGTTATACCATTTTATTTATGCATTTTGACCCCTTGTCAGATATATAATACATAAAATATATTTTCCAACTGCTAGGTTGCCTTTTTTGTTCTTATAGTATCTTGTTTTGCTGTGTGAAGTTTTAAAATTTAGTTTCGTCCCATTTGTTCATATGTAGTTCCATTCTTATTTATGTGTCCCTTGCCATAGTAATAATTCTCCAAATAAATCTATTGTTGAGGTCCTAGAGTCTACTATCTGCATATTCTTCTAAGTATGACTTGGAATTTAATATCCAACTCTTCAATTGTTTTACTAATTTTATTAATCATCTCAAAAAAAGAGCTCAGGAGAGGTCTCCCAAGCTGTGCTCAGCAGTTTCAGGACCCCTCACAAATGATTCTTAGCCAGCTAGAAGCAGCTCAGTACAGGGGCCAGAGGATGCAATGCTGCACAATGCTCCAGTGCTGGGGATACACAGGTTACCCTGGGTGGTGCTCTGGGCCTCCAGGGCTACACCCAGTGTACCTCGGGGCCTTCAGGACTACACCTAATGATGATCAGGGAATTTAGTGTTGCTGGGAATTGAACCAGGTTAGTTGCATGGTAGGGTCCTGCCTAGCATGCACTATCTCCTGGCCTTGACCTTTTAAGACAGCAAAGCAATGTTAAAATTCCAAATAGTTAAATCAACTATGAGGAGAAAAACTGAAAAATAGAAGTATCAAGATCTTTGATTTTAAACTGTATTAAAAAGCAATAGTAGTTAAAACAATTGATAAGAGAATAAAGTAACCAAGAACATACAATTGTGAAGTGTCCATTTTTGGCCTGGATGATCTTTTCTATGTTGTAAATGCATGAAGAGATCCCCATTAATTAATTGGCTGCTGTTAATGAATTTGGAATAGAGGTGAGCCATACAAAGTTGTGCTCAGGGTACATTTCTACCACCATGGTCACACCTGGTGGTATTCAAGAGACCATATGTGGTGTAAGGGATCAAAACAAGGTAAACCTCTTGCAAGGAAAGTGCCTTGTCCACTGTATGATCTCTAAGGAACGGCATCAAATTGATTTCTTGAGGTCTGTTAATGTTTATATATATTGGCCTGCCACCCCAGCAGAGCCTCGCATGAAGCCAGAGGAACCCCCCACACCATTAGGGCCACCATTTTCCACATCTGCACCCCTGTCTCCTCAGAGTTTCACTCAGCAGAAGAGCTGATCACAGCCTGACTCATCAGTGACCCACCCTGCAGCAATCTTTTCCAAGCCCGGCCCAGGTATGTTGATCCAGAGACTCACATACACGGGGCAGAGCTGCTACTTGCTCTCCTTATGCCCAGCTAAACACAAGGTGCCCAGGATGGATGGCGGGTTATAGCCCTAGCCCACCACAACAGCAGAGCCTCATAAGAAGCCAGAGGAACCCCCCACACCTTGAGGGCTGCCATTTTCCACATCTGGACTCCCCTCTCCTCAGAGTTCCACCCAGAAGAACTGAACACAGCCCGGCCTGCACTGCTGCTTGCAGCCCGAGGTTCATCAATAAATGCTCGAGTTTTGAGGAGACTACAAAAGTATTCCAACCTCATGACAGAACCCGGCAAGCTACCCATGTCGTATTTGACATGCCAAATACCAGTAACAATTATAGACCTCATTCCCATGACTTGATAGAATGGTTTTAGGATCTTTATGTTCCTGGAGCAGGCAGATGCCCTCGGGCTATCTCACATGTGACAGGACGTATTGAGATGTTACTGGTGCCCACTTGAGCAAATTGATGCTGTACTGGAAGTCAAGTCAAGTTATCAAGTGAAAATATATATGGACATGTATGCATGTATATTGATTAGCATGCTATATATTAGCATGTACTCTATGATCAATCCAAAATTTGTAAAACAATTGAAGTTTTATATCTTTCTTCAATTAGAAAAATAACATTTTAGTGTATATGTGGCAAGAAGCCAGAGGAACCCCCACACCATGTGGGCCACCATTTTCCACATCCAGACTCCCCTCTTGTCAGAACTCCACCCAGCAGAAGAGTTGATTGCATCCCGGTTTGGCCGCGTGGTTCATCAATAAATGCTTGAGTCTTGAGGTGACTAGAAGATTATCCCACCCGCACGGCAAAGCCTGGCAAGCTACCCGTGTCGTATTTGACATGACAAATACTAGTAACATAGACCTCATTCCCATGACTTGATGGAATGGTTTGAGGCTCTTTATGTTCTTGGGTGGGCAGATGCCCTTGGGCTATCTCGCATGTGACAGGACATATTGAGATGTTACTGGTGCCCACTTGAGTAACTGATGATCTACGGGAAGTCAAGTGATCAAGTGATCAAGAATATGTGTACAACAGCTCATGCTATTTTTCTATATTAGATTGGATTACCTTGTTCCAACTTTTCATCCTGGAGAAAGAATGTGTAAATATTGAAAATGCATATTCTAGCATGCACATCTCCTGGCACTATCTCCTGTACTTGTCCAATGATCTTGTTAAGAAAGTAAAACAATGCTAAAATTTTTATGGAACCACAAAAGGTTTCCATATATTTGACTTTATGTAATCAAATTTTTGCCTATATTTGTCTTTATATAATCAAAATGTTCAAAAAATTCCACTGCTCTTTATTTTTGTTTTGTATTCATGAGAAGGGCCATATCAAATTTACTGTACCTAAGTTTTTTGTGTGATTATCTATGCATCATTGACTATACAAATTTAGTTTTTTCCTTCCTACCTATTCTGTCACTTTTTATTTTCTTTATTAAGAACATGCAACATTTTTATCACTGAACTTTGATTAATTTAACACCCTGATTTCAAAGCTTTAGGGTGTTATCTCAGTTTCCAGGACATTTATTGTTAGTTCTTACCTTAGTATTGGGAGGATCTTAGTTATTATTTATTTGATATAATCTTTGTTCCCTTTTGTTTTCACCTTCTGGTATTCCCATAATATGTGCATTTAAACTTTTAATGATTCCCGATATTTCTCATAGATACTCTTAACTTTGGGAAATATTTTTCTCCTCCTCCCATGAGATTCATTAGTGAAACTTTATCTCAATTTCTGACTTTTTTCTAAAAACTCGAGTCTACTTGATATGCTTTCAATTTTAGATTGGATTTCATTCAATACGATGCTCTTAACAGAAAACTAGACACAAGATATAATAAACTATAGTCATCATTTTTCTAAAAGAAGACATAAACATCCATAATGATATACTAGCAAATAAAATCCAGCAGTATATGCAAAGATCGAGCTGCTCGAGCAAAGCGATGAACAATGGGAAGACAAGTGATACAGGACAAGTGATATGCAAAGGTCATGACCAAGTGAGGTATATCTCAAAGAAGGAAGATGAATTAACATACAAAATTCTATGCTAGCGATGCAGTTTTGTTTTGTTTTATTTTGTTTTGCTTTGCTTTTTTGGGTCACACCCAGCATTGCACAGGGGTTACTCCTGGCTCTGCACTCAGGAATTACTCTTGGCAGTGCTTGGGGGGACAATACGGAATGCTGGGGATCAAACTCAGATTGGCGCGATATATGGCAAACACCCTCCCCACTGGACTATTGCTCAGCCCCTAGCAATGTAGTTTAGAGTAGAAAGAGTATTTTGCTTTATAAGTGTGAGTTCCTGAGTTCAATCTATGACAACTGCAAATTAAACAAACAACCTTAAACATTGAAAATTCATCTGATATATTTTACTACATTATGGGACTAAAAATGAAAAATCACATAAATTCTCAATGTGTGCAACAAAGATTTTAATAAAGTTGAGTCCCATTCATAATGAAATAATACATTTACAACAGAATAAACCTCAACCCAATAAATACTTCCCATGAAAAATTCTTTAAAATATTTTGTTAAAGCAAAGATAAACAACTGGAATTATCTTCTGCACCTCAAAAGAAACAGTGACCAAGATACAAAAACAGCCCACAGGATGGGAAAAAATATTTAACCAATGCCCATCTGATAAGGGGTTAATATCCAAGAAATATAAGGCACATGTAGAACTTCACTAGAAAAAAAATCCAATCTTTTCAAAATTTGAACTGAAATCCCCCCCCAAGAAGATAGACAAAAATGGTCAAAAGGCAGAGTAAAAAATTCTCTGCACCACTAATCATTAAAACAACAATGACATATCATCTCACACCAAAGAGACTGGCACACATCCAAAAGAACCTGAACAACTTGTGCTGGCATGGATGCGGGGATAAAAGGGACTTTCATTCATTTTGGTAGGAATGCCAACTTGTCCAGTCTTTTTTTAAAATCATGCTGAGTGGAATTAGTCAGAAGGTAAAGGACAGATACAGAATGACTGCATTCATTAGTGGTATATAAATATATACCAGTGCTCTACTAATTGTGGGAAATGTTAATGCCACACTATATCCAAACATTGAATGTATGCAAAGGGATTTGCATGACAATCCCTAAATGTCTATAGGGCAAGCCACAATGAGTAAGAGAGAGAAAGAGAGAGAGAGAGAGAGAGAGAGAGAGAGAGAAGAGACAAGAAGAGGATTAGTGTTTGCTATAGAGGCAGGCTTTTGGAGAGGGGAGGGAATTTGGGGACATTGGTGGTGGGAATAGGACACTGGTGGAGGGACAGGGGCTGGAATAATATATGACTAAAACCCAATCATGAATATCTTTTAATTGTATATCGCATGGAGCTATAATAAAAAAAATTAATTTTAAAAATAAATATAAATAAAAACAATATAGGCATGCATCAAAAAATAGAGCTTCCATATTACCTAGCAATACCACTTCTAGAAATATACTCTGGGGATCCTAAAACACACATTAGAAATGCCTCCAGGCAAGTGAGCATAACTCTCAGTAATATTAAAGGCAGATCATACAATATATTAGATATGGACCTTGTAAGAGTTTGGACCTTATGAGAGCTAGCAGTATAACGTTCATGAATAGGATATTATGCCTTTCCCCATGTATTAAATCATGAGTTACACTGGTCTCAACCATCCTCTACAAGTGTCTTTTCAGAAGTCTGCCAGGTGGAGATTTGACCATGGCAATTAGCATTTGTAAGGCTCGGACTAAGTGAATGAACCTGCATGAAAAACCTGATTTTGGTCTCTGAATAGCCCAGGCTATGAAGGGCTGGCTTGGAAGCCCTTGGTGGGCTTTGAGGGGATAAAAGGTGCTGAGAAGAAGACAGCTTCCATTTTGGTGGGAGATCTCAGCCTGAAGTTTGTAAGTTTCCTCATTTTGGATTGTATTAGTAGTATTTGTTCAGTTATTGGTGATAAGTAAAGGTCTTTTCTTTGGAATTTTGCTGAACTTATGAATATTCTGTCTATTGGACACTGTCGGGAACGCCGCCGGGGTCCCCGACAGTATCAGGACAGAGGTTGTCTTCTACCTCCGAGGACGCCGGGAGAACAGATGAAAACTCACGAGTCCAGTGCAGTTCCAAAAAATGGCTTTTAATAGTACAAAAGCTCTTGCACAGCACTCCAATATAATGAACAAACTTTAGCTCTGGTCCGAACTTAGACCATACAAAGAGCCTAAGTCTCCCACCAAAGAGAGAGAGAGGATCTCACCCGAGCTGAGTCCTACCCAGAAGAAGGAGCAAAAGGCCAAAGAGCAAAAGGCCAAAAGCCAAAAGCCAAGGCCGAGGAGCCAAAAAGCTGAAGGCTGAGGAACCAAAAGGCAAAAGGTGAAGGGGCCTCAAGTCAGCCCTTTATATACACCCAAGTAATCCAATCGGGAGGTTGTCATGTCAACAAAGAACCCTAAACAGAGTGTAGTGCCACACCCTATTGCAGGTATAAACAAAGGTTATGCCAAGGACTAAGGAGATTATCTCTTATGTAAAACACTGGAGAGAAGAGAGGGCTGATATAAAGTAATACATCTTAACTTCATGAGCTTCATGTAATCTAGATGGTACCCACAAAGGTCCTTCTTATTATTATCTGCACCAGGGTGATTCTGAGTATCTTGTTCTCGTGTACTGAAAGGGTCACTCTCGCCTGCTTAGAGCAAACTAGTATGATCCTTCCTATAGTCTTCCTATAGTCTCAGCGTAGCCAGGGTGGTAATCTCCTGGTAAATTTTAACTGCCCCACGCTGGGTGCAGTGGGTATAAAGAGGAGCTGTGCCCAATCTAGAAAACATAGAAGTCTTAGTAGATGTATAAGTCAGAAGTTATTCAATCAAGGTGACTTCTGTAAGTGCCCCAGCCTCTAGCAGTGTTTACATAGAAGAGAAATCTCATTAGAATGAACCTTGACTTAAGTAGGTTAAGCTGGGAGTGGGCAAAACAACAAAACTCCCAGGTTAGCTAAACATGTCCTCCAACAGGACGCCAGTTTGGAAGTAAAGGGAACCTGTTCCCCTCCTTATTGTCGGGTACCCCAAGTGTCCACCACCCATGATAACTTGTTAGTAAATGTATTTAAAACCATAATTTACAGGAGATATATAATATATATATATATATATATATATATATATATAGAGAGAGAGAGAGGAAAGAGAGAGAGGAAAACTGCCTGCCATAGAGGCAGGCTTGGGGGGTAGGATGTGCTTGGCAGGATGGAAACAGGGGACATATTGGTGGTGGGATATGTACAGTAGTAAAGGAGTAGGTGTTTAACATTATATGACTAAAACTCATACAAGTTTGTATTCAATTAAAGTTCACCTCACAAGTAATTCAGTTTAAAAACTTTAAAGAGAAAATGAGTAAGATCTGCATCTAACATCATAGTAGATGGTGATAGTGTTTTCTTCTCTATATCAGTATAAAGTCTAAGTAGTGTCTCATATCACATAAAACACAGCTTTTAGTTTGGTTTTTTTTAATAAAGTATGGCTCTATACTAGAAATAAAACTGAGGGTGGAAGTAATATATTGAATAGTATCCAACATGCCATAAATCAAGAAATAATCACTTTTCTAATAATCTCGAGGTGCCACCCATGAGAATATCATGCGACAATTACAATGGGAAGAAATTGGAGTGAAGATAGACGGTCAGCAACTAACCACCTCCACTTCGCTGATGACATCGATAAAATAAAACCAAACATTAACCAAGCAGCACAAATGCTGGCTCACTTAGACAGAGAATGTGGAAAGATAGGTCTACAGCTGAATCTCAACAAAACTATGTTTATGAGAAATGAACTAGTTCCAGAGACTCCATTCATTCTCAATGGAACAAATAACTCTGAATGCAGCAGTTATGTGTACCTAGGTTGAGAACTCAACATGATAAATGATTTAAAACCTGAGCTGCACAGAAGGAAGAGAGAGGCATGGAATGCCTTCAAAAGCATCAAAGAAATAGCTAAAAAAACTCAGCTTGCCCCGGGCCCAGCTGACTATGGGGCCCCGGGAGGACAGATGGGTTTGGGGGGGGGCCCATCACCTCTGGGGTCGGAAGCAGCCGGATGAGACTCGCCCACCACACTAGCCACCACCTTCACTGTCCGGATGCTGGGAAACTGCCTCACGACCAGATTCACAGAGCAAAACCAGTTCAAGCCCAGGTTGCGCGGTCCTTTAAAATAGTGGAAACAGCAATGTCCTGTAATGTACTGCATTCCACGATGTGTAGGAAAGTTTGGCGGGAGGGAGAGATAAAGAGGAAAGAGATGACATACAGAACCCGCTAAGTAGTTGAGGTGTGGGAGGGGGGGGAAGTGGGGACATTGGTGATGGGAGATGGGTTTTCATGGAGGGATGGGTGTTGGAACACTGTTAGAACCAAAACTCTACATAGCATCTTTCAGTTGTATGTCTAAAATGGTGTAATAATATTTGGGGGGTGGAAATAATAAAATAAAATGAAAAAAAAAAAGAAATAGCTAAAAAGACAAAGAACCTCCGGCTCCGGGCACATCTCTTCAACTCCACCGTTCTCCCTACACTAACAGGTGCCTCAGAGACCTGGGCCCTACAAAAGCAAGATGAGAATGCTATTTGGGTCTCCCAACGAGGAATCGAAAGGGCTATGCTTGGAATATCACGCCTCACTCAAGTGAAAGAAGGAATCCGGAGCTCTGACCTCCATCACTTTCCAGAGTCAGGGACTCTGTCTTGTTTGCCAAGGCATCAAAAATTTGATGGGCTTGACATGTAATGCAATTTGGAGACGACCGCTGGACTAGAGCCGTTACCTACTGGATCCCATGAGATGTCAAAAGATCACGTGGTCGCCTATCTACAAGATGGTCAGACTTCTTTGTCAAGACCCTGAACGAACGGTTTGAGGCTCTTTGTATTCCTGAAGCAACCAGATGCCATTGGGCTACACTGGCATGTGATAGAGTCAAATGGAAATGTTACTGGCACCTGCTTGAGCAAATCGATGAATAATGGGATGTCAAGTGATCCCCCTCGGCTTGTTTCAAGAATCATTTATATCACTTGTCTTCCTATTATTCATCAATTTGCTCGAGTGGGCACCAGTAACGTCTCCATTCGTTGGGAATGAGTTCCACTATTGTTACTGTTTTGGGCCTATTGAATACAAAATGGGTAGCTTGCCAGGCTCTGCCATGGCTCTGGGTTCATCCCAGGGGGCCCAGTCTTTTTCTATGTCAGAACATCAACCATACAGGGCCCACAGGGCAGAGTTCAGGGTGTAGACAAGCCTGTCTCCTGTCTGCTACCTGCTGATACAGCCGGGCACCTCAGCCACACCTGCAACATCTCAAGGAGCAGGTGGCAGGAAATCATACTAACAAACATTCCAAAATGAATATTAGAGAACCAAATATAATTCTGAAAGATCTTTCTACTAAAACATATGGTATGATATTGAGAGAAAAAAAGCAAATAAACAAAAGTACTACATGCAGGAGTTAAAAAAATATGATAGTCTATAGAGTCAATACCGTCCAATTATATACCATTCCAAAAGTGCCAAGGAGACAGTAAAGTGGCTAAGTCATTTGCCTTGCAAATGGCCATACTACATTTGATCCCTAACACCACATACGGTTCTCCGAGTACTGCTAAGGGCAATCCCTGTGCACAGAGACAAGAGTAAGCCCTGAGCACAGAATCAGAAGTAAACCATGAGCATAACCAAGCTACTAAATACTGGATAAAATGAGGGTCTTCTGCATGCAAAGAAAGCACTCTAAATCCTATTTTATCTCCTCATTCCCAGACACTTTTTTATTAAAGCAACACTGCATCATAACATTATGCAAGCTTAAGATGTGCATTACTGAAAATCAACAGACATGTATATCATATTAGATTCATTCAGAAGATTTCTTAAAGAATTTGAAAAATTTATTCTAAAATTTATATTAAAAATCTACTAATAGAATAGTAACAAAATTAACTAAATAAAGAATATTGAATAACTTAATTCTCAATCTTGTTGAGAATTAAGTTAGATGAGAATTTACAATGATTTTACTATTACAAAATTATTATAATCCAAAAGTGTGCTATTGGAGTCAGGACAGACACTGAAAATAACAGAGTTCATTAACAGAGCCATACTTACCTGGCAAAATAATTTTCAGTAAAATTATTAAGGTTATAAATGATGAAGAAAATTCATTTCAATAAATGATGCTGGATCAATTTGAATGAACAGAATAATAAAATCTTTATCTAATCTCAGCTCAGAACTAAGATAATTCATAGACCTAAATGGAAAATCTGAAGTTATGAGGCAAATATATGTCTAAAACAAGAAAATACATGAGAACATCTTCATGATCTTTTAATCAGCTAATTTTCTTAAGACACAAAAAATACTGGAAATTTATTAATGGACATATTATATTTCTTGAAAATTACACATTTCCTTTGCTAAAACTTATTATTACCATTAATAATACAAGCAGATGCTCAGAATAAAATACTTTTAAAAAGTGATTTGTATTTAGACTATGATCAATATAAAATTTCTTACAAACTGTTATGATACAATAAAGAGGAAAATAATTCTTTAGAACACATACATTCAGTTTTGTGCAGCCCAACAGATACAATGTTTAATTTGATGTAAGATGTCTGCTGGAAACATTCACTGTAACTTCTATTTAATCTGGGTTTTGTTTGTTAGGTGTGCTGTTGAGAGAAGGTTGAATTTGTTTTGGAGTTGAAAATAAATATTTCACAGGAAAAAAAATCTTAGATGACTTACAAAAGATATAGAAGTGGCCAGCAAGCATATAAAATGGTATTTATCCTCGGTTGTCATCAGAAAGTATACAATAAAATCACAATAAGATATATAGCCAATGGATTGGCTAAAATTAAGACTAATAATATTAACTATATATGAGGCTGTGTAGGAAATGGCAACACATTGGTCACAAGAATGAAAAATAAGGGGCTGGAGCAATAGCCCAGCGGGTAGGGCGTTTGCCTTGCTGCGGCCAGCCCATGCTGGCCATGCCGGCATCCCATATGTCCCCGAGCACCTCCAGGAGTGATTCCTGAGTGCAGAACCAGGAGAAACCCCTGAGCATTGCCGGGTGTGACCCAAAAAAGCAAAAAAAAAAAAAAAGAATGAAAAATGATACAACCAGATTCTTTAAAATGTTGAATTCATTTATTATTATTATTATTTTTTTTTTTGCTTTTTGGGTCACACCCGCGACGCTTCAGGGTTTACTCCTGGCTCTGCACTCAGGAACCACTCCTGGCGGTGCTCGGGGACCATATGGGATGCCAGGGATCGAACCCGGGCCGGCATGGGCCGGCCGCGTGAAAGGCAAATGCCCTACCCACTGGGCTATGGCTCCGCCCCTGAATTCATTTATTATAAACTATGACTAGCAATTCTTCTGCTAAGTATAAATAGCCTAATAAAATAAAAACAAGAGTCTACCAAAAATAGTTTATAGTAGTTTTATCTTCAGTAGTTCCAAACTAAAACTCAAATGTTCATAGGAATAAAGTTTGTAGTATATCTATATACTAATTCATAGCAACAAACATAGTAAACCAATTTTACACCCAATGATATGAATACAATATGTTCCATTTGATGAATGAAGCTAGCACACATACATATAGAGGCATACATTTATATGAAGTCCAAACTATTATATGGTATTACAAATCAAAATATAATTGCCTTTGATAGAAGTTGACTGAAAAGTGGAGTAAGTAGGCCTGTGGTTTGTAAAAGTAGCTTAGATTTGCAGGTAATATGTTTAGGTATGTGAATTGTCTCAGACAATAAAATTGACCAACAGCTCTATAGGTTATGGTGTAGAAATTAATACGCAATGAATCTGTCTAACCTAACAGCATTGTTTTCACTTAAAATTAGGCTGGACATTCCAAGGAGCTAAAAAAGTTTCCAAAATATGTGAGTGAGAGGCATTCTTCATAAGTCATTACCAGGATGACTGTTCTATAGAATGGTTGCTAAAACAACAACAAGTATTAGTAAATGTTGACCAACTTCCGCCCTCCCAAGCATTAAAATTAAGTTATCTTATTCCTTTACCACATGCTCGGCCGGCCCCATGTGCAAGCAACCCATGGAGATGACCTCCTAGTAAGAGGCTAGGCCATCCCCTGGCCCAGTACAACATGCTCCAAGGGTTTGTTCTCATGAGCGGGGAGAGACCATGCTGGCCGGACTCGGAGTGGAGTTTTGGGACCTGCTCTTTCCTCCATCTCCATGCCAGTTGCCCTGGAAGAGAGAGACCCACCCATGCCAGACCCATAGGTTCCTTGGCACGCGGCCGTGCGATATTTTTATAGGATACTATATTTAGCATAAGGTTTTTCCCAAGTTCTTTCACATTTATACATAGTAAACAGTTCTAGATATGTTTTGACTGATACCAGTAAGCCTGGCAAGAAGCCAGAGCAAATCACACATCTTGCAGTTAGTCATTCTCAACATCCAGACTCCATAGTTCCTCAGAGCTCCATCCAAGAGAAAATCTGATCTTCCCCCTTAAGTTTCATCAGTAAATGCTCAGGTTGAGAGCCTTCTACTGAGACTATACCATCTACATGGTAAGCCTGGCAAGCTACCCATTTTTTATTTACTTTTTATGCCAAAGACTAGTAATTATTATGGACCTCAGTTCCATAACCTGAAGAATGGTTTCAGGCTCCTCCTGTCCCTGGAGCAACTAGATGCCCTTGGGTTGCACTTGCTTGTGACAGGACTAATGGAGATGTTATAGTGCCCACTCAAGCAAATCGTTGAACAATGGGAAGATAGTGATACAGTGATTTCTTTACCAAAATTTTTAAATTATTTTAAACACCATTATTTAAAAATTGTTTATAATAACCTTTTTCAGGAAATGTTCCAACACAAATTCTATCACCAGTGAGACTTTCCCTTCACAATGCAATGCCCCCAATTTCTCATTTCTCCTTCCCTTTCATTATTTCTTGACATAATAAATGTAATTATCAGAAAATAGATCAATAAAAGTAAATTTGTAATCATTGTCATGATAGAGTAGGGTCATTGTCTATGGATTTACTGAACATGTGAGTAAAATTCATTAAGTTTTAATTAGTGATGGTTGAGCCTTTTGTTCCTGTTTTTACTCAATAAGTTTGGTGGTCTTCCAATGCAACTTTCTCATTGAATTTGTTGTGCTCTTATGGTGCAGTTAGTGTTGTAAAATAATGGAGGAGGCATTGGATATGTGGCCACATATGTGGCCTCTAGCTCCAGGAGCTATATCAGATATTGAAATTCCCTCCATATCACCCTTATTCTTCTTTGTAGTGGCCCCAAATAGCAGCTCCAGGGCCAGAACGATAGCTCAAGTAATAGAGCACAGGCTTAGCAAATGCAACACCTTGTACTGGATCCCTGCTATCATATCCCTGCTCACAGTACTGCTAAGGTACCTGTGGTGGCCCCTAAATAGAGTCTTACTCTACAGCTAGGTGGAACACCAATTGGTGCCCCCAGTACTTCTTGGTTGAGGCCTCTGCACAAAATAAAACAAACTCTAAATAGGAAAGCATAAATCAGAGAATTTCTACAAGCAATAAATTCTAAAAAATTAGAGGACCTTAAACTTTACTGTTTCCCAATTTTTAACATGTAGAGATCTTAAAATGTAGGTTCTTATGTCATAAATTTAGATGGTGATTCATAAGTCTTCATTTGTAACAAATTTACACTGCTAGCCCACCAACCACAATTTGTACGCTGACTTTAAAAGACAAACCAGTGTTTGTCATGTCTTTTCTTTTTTATTTCCCCCAAATAAAATGATGTTGAAATTTTTACAAGACTAGAAAATTCCTTTCACAGACCAAGATTTAATATCTCTTGTACTAAAGTAAATAAAATATGGGGGGAAAAGTCTGGCCCCGATAGTTTAAAATATGAGTATTTTAGTGTCTAATCTCTGCAACAACATAGGTCAGCTTACATTGCAATGGTATATAAAAAAGGGCAAAAAAGAGGAAGGAAAGGAAAATAGAGAAGGAAAGTAGATGCTTGGATATATTTTACGAGACCTTCAGAAATATTCTATCACGGTTTATCTATTTCAGTAAGAAACTAAATTCTAGTTTTCATAAAACCTTACAATGTGCACTGTAAATATTTTCTTGATAAGAGTTTGGAGCAACTATAAGAGACAGCAGTGAACTAAGTTGAAAAATAACAGGAGTCCTTCAAAAATGAAGCTAATTAAATTTTTTAGTTGAAAGGAGCTCTAACAACATGGAAGGAGCAGACTAACATTTGAGGTTAGAAATTCTGATTTCAGAAGCTGCCCCCTTACTACATCTTTTCACAAAACTTGTGCACAAAGAGACATAAGCATAATTTCACAATTTTATTGCATAATATAGGTAATCTCAATCAATGATATTTGTGATTCAGGGGGTAAACTGGTTGTGGGGGTAGCCAGGCTTACTCCTGGCTCTGTGCTCAGGAATCACTCCTGGCAGCACCAGGGGACCACGCAGGGATTCAGGGATCAAATCAGTGTTGGCAACATGCAAAGCTAATGCACTACTTACTATACTATCACTCTGGCCTAATACGTGCATTATAAGCATCATAAAGTTCAATAGTCGCTTGCTTAACTTCTATTGAATGGGCTACTAAGTAATATGTATCTTAGATGTAATACTATCTTCTTAAATAAGAGATTCCTTTTTATAAAAATCCGTCTTTAATGGATGCTATATAAATAAATCTTAATAATAAGGAAATGAGAAAATCGTTTTAAGAGAGTAGAGGAATATACACATTTAAACTTAACTCATTTGTTCAAGTAAGCTAAACAAAATAGCTCAGAAAACCAAATTATAGATTTATAATTTTTTACTAATCTAACAAAGACATCTTTTTTACAATATTCTAATATTCCAAAAGGTAGGGCAATAGAACTAACTAGCTATGTTTATTCTTCCTTACAGCTGTAGAAATTATTCAAATATTTTACCTCAGAGGATCATTGTGAAAACAACTGTATAGTTTACAATGACCAATAAAACAACCTGATTTCATTTTAGTAATTTTTAGAGAAATATAACTGAGTTATGTAATATGACTAGCCTGTTATATGCACAATAATCAATAAATCCATATTTAAACTCAGATTCTTCAAAACTCTTACATGTTTATTTGCTTAGTTTGTTTTGTGGGCACAGTCAATGGTGCTCAGGACTTACTCCTATCTCTGCATTCTGGGATCACTCCTTGGTGGTGCTTGTGGGGCTGTGTGGGGTGCTAAGGATAGAACCCAGGTCAGCCATGTGTAAAGCAAGCACCCTACCTGTTGTAGTAGGACCCCATTTCTTCTTTCATCTTTATTTGTTCAGCAATAAATCTTTATCAAGTGCCCAATATGAGTCAGAAACATTTGTAGATGATGAGATTTAAAAGTGATAAGAAATCTGCTTTTAAGTAGTTGATGTTACAGAAACAAATGACTCGGATTATATCAAGTAGAAATAAGTGCTATGATGAAATACAACCAGAACAATTGCCTTCATTTCCTGTTTGTGGGATGCAAATTCCAAAACTACCTAGTAAGTTCTGAAATCAAAGATAGTACAAACTATATTTTTCTGTATGTGCAAAGTATGACAATGTTTAATTTATAATTTAGGCTCAGAAAAAATAAAACATTTATGTTAAATAAAAAGATACACTATAATAACGGATTTTTTCAATCCGGCCCAGGTATTCTGAACCAGAGACTCTCAGAGATGGGGCAGAGCTGCTACTTGCTCTCCCTGTGCCCAGCCACTCATGAATCGCCCGGGAGGCATGGCGGGTTCTAGCCCTGGCCTGCTACCCCAGCAGAGCCTCACAACAAGCCAGACGACCCACCTCAATCTTTGGGGCCCGCCATTTTCCTCATCTGGACTTCCCTCTCATCACAACTCCACCCAGCAGACCAGACTATCACAGCCCGGATCATCGACACCCTGCAGCAGTTTTTTTTTTTCAATCCAGCCCAGGTATGCTGAACCAGAGACTCTCAGACATGGGGCAGAGCTGCTACTTGCTCTCCCTGTGCCCAGCAGCTCATGAGGCGCCCAGGAGGCATGACGGGTTCTAGCCCTGGCCTGCCACCCCAGCAGAGCCTCACAACAAGCCAGACGACACCCCCCCCCACTCCTTGGGCCTGCCATTTTCCTCATCTGAACTTCCCTCTCATCACAACTCCACCCAACAGACCAGACTATCACGGCCCTAGCTGGCCCAGGGTTCATCAATAAATGCTTTATTTAGAGGTGACTGCAACAGTATGCCACCTGTACGGCAAGCCTGGCAAGCTGCTCATGTAGTATTTGATATGCCAAATACCAGTAACATTTATATTAGGTCATTCCCGTGACCTAATATAATGGTTTGAGGCTCTTTGTGTTCCTGGAGCAAGCGGATGCCTTTGGGTTCTCCTAGCATGAGACAGGACATATGGAGATATTACTGGTGCCTGCTCTACAAATAGATGATTAACACAAAGATAGTGATAGTGATAGTAAGTTATGTGAATATGATCTCAGTTTCTCTATTATTGTATGTCGTATTTTCAGAGTTAGTTTGTGAGAATAGTGATACAAATGAAAACATATTCCTTGATTCTTTGCAGTTAATTTATCTTTCAGTGGGTCTGCAAAAGACATGGGAACTGGCATGAGAAGCATAACAAAAGTTTTCAATCAAGGGACAGTCAGGAAAAAAAGTCATCTAAAAATCTGGCTGTAATGCTTGCCTGTAAATCCTTACAATTTAAGTGAAGACTAAAACACTCACCCTCACGCTAACTTACATAGGCAAACTTCCTTTGGACAAAATTGCAAAACAGGAAATGGTGAGGAAGTCAGAAATACTCATCACTGTCTACTATGTGTTCATGTACATACACAACTTTTATCATGTTCTAGATTTCTGACACTAACACAGTAGAAGGAAACACAATATAGAAAAGAAATATTCTTGCAAACTGGTAAAGAAAATCACTAAATTAGCTCAAGAAAATATAAAAAAAATCATTTTCATATTAATCCCCCAAAGTATGCTATTACCACCGTGATTTATGCATAATAGTTACCATTCACAATTTATCTTTTTATCATAGTTCTCCACAGGAAAATCACTATGGTAATTGACCAGCTCTACTTTATAAATTAATAGATTCAGAAAAGTTATTTCTACCTTATTATAAAGTAATAATAAGTCTGTAAAGTCTGATGGGGAAGAGAAACATTTAGGTACTATAACATTATAACAATTCACCACATGTCCTAAATATATGCATTCCAAAGGAAGTCAAGTATCACATAAGTGTATTGCATATAACTTAGAATTAATATCTATAAATTAGGAGTTAGAAAGATGCTTCAAGACATATTCCTAAGAAAACTTGTAAGCTAAGAGCACCAGAGATGTAACACGGTTAAGGCAATAATTGTCATGCATGTGGATTACCCTTATTTGATTCCCTGTACTGCATAAGATTCTCCAAACACCACCAGGAATGATCCCTGAGCACTGCTGAGTGTGGAGCAAAAAAAATGAAAAATATGAATATGTTTTTATATAAAAAATAAAAAAATATGAAAACTAAGGAAGAGATACACATTGTTTCTGTGAAATGGTGACTCAAGTCATAAGGAAAATAAAAAAGATGTTCCAGGATAAGAAAGGAAAATCACTATGTTACAAGTAAATAAAACAGCCAATCAAATGGGAAATAGGAAACTATATGAAACTACAAAAAGTTTAAATCCAGAAGGAAAAAAACTGCAAGGTGCTGAAATAGTACAATAAAATGAAGCATTTGGAAAAAATTTATTGTTTTTTATCTATTCAAAACAACATGGTGCTAGGGTGTCATTCAGTAGGATCCACAGTGGATTATGTGTCACAGGTGAGACTCCAGACATGAGCCAGCATCACAACAATAGCAATAGCCTTAACAGCAATTTATCTTGCTTTCAGTGTTTCAGGATTAACTAACCAATGGGTGGAAGGTGGGAGAGCTACCTTAATGTAGGTATGATATATATTATAGTGGTTGTAATGATCCTCACCCTTGTTTCTTTCCCAATAAATGCTATTTCACTCATTCTCTAAAATTACTAATGGAAACGCTCTAGTTATTTTACTTCATTATATTTCACCTGATTTCTACTTGCAAATTAAGTATTTAAATTTAAAAAATTAAAAATACTTGCTTAATAAAATACCTGAATTGCATATGACTTTTCTCACATTCTACTAAATGCATATGTCCATATTAGCAATTTTAAGCATAAGGTTTATATGAATAAACATTTTTCCTGATTTTTCTTGTCAATATTAGGTTGATAAGTATCAAAGATTTTGAAAGTTTAAACAAACATGTGTAAAAGATGAGTCCAACCGGAAGCTGTTTTTTTCTCTGTGGTTGTCTTTTGCTGGGGGTGGTGGTGTTGGGGTGGGGGGGGGGGGGGGGGGGGGGGGGGGAAAAGATGAGTCCATCTCAAATTTTCTGGAAAGTAAAAGAGATGCTGTTTAACTTGAATAACTCACTGTAAACAACATTAGTGCTGAGCATTTTATTAACTGTCTTATATTCAAACTATAACTGTGGTGTTCTAGGAAGCCTCCTGGAAATCCTTTTCGCAACACTAAGACATCATATAACTGCTAAGTGATATGTATTTTTAGGCTTGCTCTTCTTTCTTTTTACATGAATTGTTTTTATTGAGAACACTACACTCGAGCTCATTTTTAAAGATTATCAGAGCTCTATTACTCCAGAGCTGAACATTGACACTATAGATTATTTGTTATTAATTGCTAATAGGAATAGAGTTTTCCTCAGAATAATTATATTCCTATAGTAAGTATGAACCACTTAATAAAAGGAATTTTAGTATAGTCTTCTTACAATACAGTAATTGTCCTACACCAAGGTAGTATAAGTTTATAGAAGAAAGTCTAGGTGTGTTAGAATAATAACATGTTGATAGACTTAACACATAAGTAAAATAACAGAATATTGGTAAAGACTTGACATTTAAGGCTGGAGAGAAAGAACAGGGGTTCAGAAGTTTTCCTTACATATTGCTGACCATGGCATGATCCCCAGCACCAATCAGCCCCCTACTCTTCATCAGAAGTGACCCTTGAGCACAGATCTGGGAGTAGTCCCTAAGTAGTACCAGGTACCACACACCCCAAAAAAGGACTTAGAATTGCAGAAGAGCCAAACACAGCCCAGCTTGCCAAGACCCACCCTGCAGCAGTTTTTTTCCAGCCCAGCACAGGTATGCTGATCCAGAGACTCACAGACATGGGGCAGAGCTGCTACCGGCTCTCCCTGTGCCCAGCTGTTCACGAGGCACCTGGGAGGGATGGCGGGTTCTAGCCCTGGCCCGCCACCCCTGAAGAGCCTTGCAAAAAGCCAGAGGAACCCCAACACCATGAGCGATGCCATTCTCCACATCCAGACTCCTCTCTGGTCAGAGCTCCATCCTGCAGAAGAGTTGATCACAGCCTAACTTGCGTGGCCGCTTTGCGGCCATGCGGTTCATCGATAAATGCTCAAGATTATAAGTGACTACAAGAGTATCCCACCCATACGGCAAAGCCTGTCAAGCTACCCTTGTTGTATTTGATATGCCAAATGCCAATAACGATTATATATCTCATTCCCATGACGTTATGGAATAGTTTGAATCTCTTTATGTTCCTGGAGCAAGCAGATGCCCTTAGCTACACTAGCATGTGACAGGACATATGGAGATCCTACTGGTGCCGGCTCGAGTAAATCTATGATCAACGGGAAGACAAGTGACAATAATAGTTGCTTTTATGAATCTATAACTTTACCTCTTAAGGAAAACAGCTAATCACTGGAAATCATGGGATTATAGGGAAATAAAGCCAACCAGAAAAATTTAAAATGTGAAAACAGTGACCCTGAAGGAACGGTTTGAGTCTCTTCATATTCCTGAATCAACCAGATGCCATTGGGCTACATTGGCATGTGATAGGGTCCAATGGAAATGTTACTGGTGCCTGCTCGAGCAAATCGATGAATAATGGGATTCAAGTGATCAAGTGATATACCTATCTACATAGGGAGAAGACATATGTGTTTATACTACTTATAACACACACATACACACACACTTCACTGCAGCTTCATATGCAATAGAAAACAAAATGCCCACCAAGGAAAAAGCAAAAAAATACCAAGCTACATTGAGACAGAAATAATGATCCAATTTTTGATCCAATATCAGGTATAGATGGCCTGCAACTATGTACATAGATAAAATGTTAAATGAAAATAGTAGTGCAGAAGTAAATATACCACATGTGTATCCCTCATATATAGGTGTCTGTCTCCTAGATTCCTGACCAGTTAGTTGCCTGAGATCAGAGTTGAAAACCACTAACTCCCCTAACCTACACAATGTAAAACACATTATAGACAGATAAATATTTTGATGACTCATCCACCACTGGGAAGAAATTGATTTTTTCAGTATGGTGAGAGGCTATACTGATGCCTTTACACTTTCTGAAATGACTGCTTTGAGGGCCCACACAACAGTGAGATGGTCACCTAGGACATGGAGTGCCGAGTATCACTCTGGAGCACTCTAAAGTCTATTGGTGCATGGAACAAATTGCAATACCAATAGACATATTCAACCACCAACCAATCTGTTCCCAGATTCATCCGAACATTACTATTTTCAGAAACAAGTTAATTTTTTAAAAGTCTTAGTTTTGACATTAAGATTTCATTAGTCAAAAGGTGATACCAGCAACTGTAAAACTGGCAAAAGGCTCTCCAGCCCTATACTTATGCAGAATTTCCTTTTTTTAACCAAGAATGTCTTTTAAAATTCAGTTCACACAAGTATGACTCAAAGAGGTGCTGAGAATCCCATTTTTCCCTCCTCCTCTGGATCTATCCTGCTACAGATGTAGCCAACTAATCCCCACTGGAGTCATCACCAGAGCCTCTTGATTGCAGTCAACCTCACCCAGATGTGAGGCCCAGCAACTGATCACAGTCCAGTGCATTATCCAGAGTCAACATTATCCACCCCTCCTCACTCGGGGAAGATTCTAGTTGAATTCCCTTCTCTATGCACCTGTGGAGTTTGGCTCTATCTTTTCTCAACACGTGTCTTTTCATCCATGCCAAGACTTCTTAACACATGAGAGCCAAGATACATTTTCCACACTTGTTTGCATTTTTAAACAATGAAAGAAAGAAAAAAAAGACCTATTTTTATATTTAAATAGCATTAGCATTAAAGTCATTCTTTCTTAAAATTAAGTACAAGAAAAAAAATAAATATACCGTATACCTCAAACATGAGCCCTTCCTTCCATCACTGTATCACTGTCTTCCCGTTCATCATCGATTTGCTCGAGCGGGCCCCAATAATATCTCCATATGTCCTGTCTCATGCTAGTAGAGCCCAAGGGCATCTGCTTGCTCCAGGAACATAAAGAGCCTCAATCCATTCCAGAATGAGGTCTATAATTGTTACTGGTATTTGGCATATCAAATACAACACGGGTAGCTTGCCAGGCTCTGACGTGCAGGTAGCATACTATTGAAGTAATCTCTAAGTCCAGCATTTATTGATGAACCGCGCAGCTACAAGCGGCCATGCAAGCCGTACTGTGATAGGCTGGTCTTCTGGGTGGAGTTCTGACGAGAGAGAAGTCGGATGTGGAAAATGGAGGCCCACATGGAGTGGGGGTCATCTGGCTTGTTGCAAGGCTCTGCTGGGGTGGCGGGCCAGGGCTAGAACCCGCCATCCCTCCTGGGCCCCTTGTGAGCGGCTGGGCACAGGGAGAGCAAGTAGCAGCTCTGCCCCATGTCTGTCTCTGGATCAGCATACCTGGGCCAGATTAAAAAAAGACTGCAGCAGGGGTGGACCTCGATGAGCCGGACTGTGATAGGCTGGTCTGCTGGGTGGAGTTCTGGGCCCTCCTTCCATATTACAAAGAACTTACAAATATTTTCTGTAGTATAGGAACATATCATTAAGAGATAAAAAATATTCTTCCTTGAAGAATCCATAAAAAGTGAAGAGCTACTAGTAATATTATGTTTCTAAATAAGAAGATATGGCTCCTAAAATAATAATACCAAATGTAATGAAAGTATATTAAATTTTTAATTAAAATACATTTTTTATAAAGTGAAAATATGTGTTTTACTAAATGCTGTACTCTATCAACCAGTAAATGAACAGGACACCACCTTGTGGTTAATTCTCACTTCTGGGTCATAAAACTATAAACAAATCCATTCTTTATCAGGACATAAAATGCGCTGAGAAGAGAAAAATCAAAGAGACACTCTAAAAGAAAATCAAATGAAATTACTGAAGTTATCAAACAGTCCTCCCTTACAATTTATTGTTTTACAGATAGAAAGCAGAAATCCAATGAAATTTAATAGTCACACCATAATTAAACACAGTAAAAAGAGATGATATCGGGACCTAAATCCATTGGTAGTTGCCAAATCTACCACACTGCTTCCATTAGGTGAAATATATTTGATGATATGGTTCTAGAAGAAATGTGTTGAATCAGCTCTTGGCTTAGATGTAGTCCTCTAACCACATGCAGTGAGCCAAGAGGGACACTACAAAACTCCACCCCACAACTGAGTAGAACCAATCAACTCAAATACTGGTCTGCAAAACACAATATATGACACTCTTGATCACTGGGCCACCCCCACTGGGAATTTGAGACTTTGTGTACATACAGAAATGGGTGGCAAACTCTAAGCCATCTCACTGTCAAAACTAAATCTGTTATGAAAATGCAAGTGTTTCATATGCTGTGGCATATTATACAAAGAGCATAGTAGTAAACACTTTGGATCCCCAAGTGATAAGGCACCCAGTCCTTAATCTATACTACAAAGCTATACGAATGCTATTTTGTACCTTTTTTTCTTGCTTTTTTTTTGGGGGAGTCACACCCGGCCATGCTCAGGGGTTTCTCCTGGCTCTGCACTCAGGAATTACTCCTGGCGGTGCTTGGGGACCATATGGGGTGCCGGGATCAAACCCAGGCCGGCATGGGCCGGCCGCATGCAAGGCAAACGCCCTACTCGCTGGACTATCGCTCCGGCCCCTATTTTGTACCATTTTAAAAGGAGTAGTGCATTAAGGGATATTTATAGAGCACTAATTTTATACAAAATAGTAAGTACCCAAAGTTTTGGGGGTACTTACTATTTACGTGAAGAGAAAGCATATTTGAACATTCAGTGCTTTTATACTCCTGTTTGCTAACATTACCTCGAAGCACAAAAGTAATTCATTTTAAAAAAGGAAGTTGGGAGAAAAGTAAGAATAACTTCATGAAAACATAATCATGCTACTACCTTTGTCTTACTTCCAACTCTCATTATGAAAATTTGTCATACTGTATAATAAAATCACTACTTGCCTTCTGTTTTGAGGACATACCCAGTGGTGCTCAGGAGTTTCATATTCTGTAGAATATTTTGTGCCTTATTCTGTTCTCAGAGGTCACTCTTGGTGATACTCTGGGCACCATATGCAATGTAAAAATGAAAGTAGGCAAGGTAAGCACCTTAACCACTATGCTATCTCTCTGATACTAAAATTATTACTTGGGGAGCTGGAGCGAGAGCACAGTGGGGTGTTTGCCTTGCACAAAGCCAATGCAGGTTCAATTTCCAGGCATCCCATATGGTCCCCCAAGCACCGCCAAGAGTAATTCCTGAGTACAGAGCCAGTAATACCCCCTGAGCATTGCTGCGTGTGACCCAAAAAGCAAAAAACTAAATAAATAAAATCATTACTTGGGTTTTCTTTACTATAAATCTATAAGCACAACAGTTCTCTCTTTTTTTTTTTTGCTTTTTTTTTTTGGGGGGTCATACCCAGCAATGCTCAGGGGCTTCTCCTGGCTCTGCACTCAGGAATTACTCCTGGCGGTGCTCAGGGGGACCATATGGGATGCCGGGATCGAACCCAGGCTAGCACAGGCCTGCCACGTTCAAGGCAAACGCCCTACCCACTGGGCCATCGCTCAGGCCCTCACAACAGTTCTCTTTAAGGTGGAAATAAAATACATGACTCATTCATTTCACTCTCAGAAAATACTCAGTATGTAGTTGCATTCACATTAACACCATTTAAAAATTACTTCATTTTCTTTTTGTGAAGTAAAATTTTTTTAAAAATTTCTTGAAAATACCTTTAAATTCTTGAACTGAGTATGTAACAAACTATTGAACAAATCTCTGAAATTTTTTAAGCTGGTACTTTTTAATTTCCTATTTGTTTCACACGTTTTAAAGGTAAAACTAATAAACTCTTTAGACTGTCTTTATCCCCAATATAATTTTAGTATTTCTAATTTTAATGTCACATATCCTGCCACTCAAGGTGTTGCAGGTGTGGCTGTGGTGTCTGGCTACCTCAGCAGGTGGCAGACAGGAGACAGGCTTGTCTAGACCCAGGGCTCTGCCCCATGGGCCCTGGATGGTTGATGGTCTGACATAGAAAAAGACGGGCCCCCTTGGTGAACCCATAGCCACGGCAGAGCCTGGCAAGTTATGGCAGAGCTGTGGTGTATTCAATATGCCAAAAACAGTAACAATAATGAATCTCATTCCCTACAAATGGAGACGTAACTGGTGCCTGCTTGAGCAAATCGATGAACAATGGAAAGACAAGTGACAAGTGACAATGTCACATAAAATGGAAAGAATAATTAAATTAAATGTATATCTAATGTCTTATGTAACTAAGTTGGGGATGAAGTTAGTCCCTAGTCAGATCTGTGAAATTATAAACTATATTACAGAAACGGGGCTGTGTGCATTTTATTTTTCACTTAAAGGATCTTATATACCAGTGAAATGCAAAGTCAAAGTGATAAAATTTGTTATAAATAAAATTATTTAAAATAAAGAAAACTTATTTGGTTCAAAAAATGCAAAAATTGTAATAAAACATCTATTGTATAATGAACTACAGCTATAGCTATACTTGGTGCTATCATAAGAATGATTACATTTCATTTCATTTCACGGCAGTGTTTTGTCAAACATCTCATTAATGAAGTGAATATTCTACCAATGTAGTTACCAAATGGTAGATGATTAAGTTTTTTTAAGAAGGATTTTATTGAGTATCTAATTTACTGAAAGCCTGACGTTTAGTGAATGACTGGGAATCACTGAGAAACTCTGAAGGCTTAGTAAAAAGTGCATGTAAGGTACAAAACAGCAAAGAGTTTGCTATAGATTCTGTTTCTCCCGCAGACCTAAGAGCTTCTAGGGGCAGGCTAAAATGTATTTTTTAGTTTAACTTTTAATAATAACCTATGTTACTACATTTTTTTTCAATGTAAGCTAAATCAATACTGTTTTTTATTGCTGGCATTCAATGAACATTCATTACCTGCTACACAAACACTATAATATGTGTGCAGTTCATTACATGGTACCTTGTATATAAAGGGTATTCAGTAACTGTTGCATAGATACAAGTATCTAATTTTTTATTATAACACCATTAGATATAAAATTACAAAGCTGTTCATGATCTTAATTAAGTAAGATAGTGTTCCAACAACTATTCCTCCACCAGTGCACATTTCCCACCACCAATATCCCGATTCCCTACTCTATCCCCCAGCCCCCAGCCTGCCTCTATGGCAGGCACTTTGCCTATCTCTCTCTCTCTCTCTCTCTCTCTCTCTCTCTCTCTCTCTCAACAAATATCTAACCCGTTATGATATATTATAGAATGAATACAAAAAATGTTCAGAGAATGTTGAATGTTGATACTTAAAAATAACCTAGATATTGGGGCTGGAGTGATAGACCAGCAGGTAGGGCGTTTGCCTTGCTCACGGCCAATCCAGGTTCGATCCCCAGCATCCCATATGGTCTCTGAGTACCACCAGGATTAATTCCTGAGTAAAGAGCCAGGAGTCAACCCTGAGGATTGCTGGGTGTGACCCAAAAAAAAAAAAAACACCTAGATACTCCACAGCTGAACACAGCCCTACGATAGAGAGAAACCAAATTCAAGCCCAGGTGTGCAGGATTCTGCAACCAAGTCCACCACGCTATCCAGGGAGCTGAAGCTGGGGTCCCTTGCCCCAGCTTGGTCCCCTCCACAAAGGCCTGCTTGCTCTGCCCAGAACTGCTGCTAATGCTGTCAGCCAGAAACCAGGTACTCAGGTACAGGACAGAGCTTCTGCCTGCCCGCCATGTACTAGGCTGATGGAGCGCCCTAGAAGGGGGCAGGTTCTGGCCCTTGCCTGCCACTCCCCTCCCCCACAGACTCTCTGAGTCTGGAAAACATCGCGCAACACAACCACAGCCATCCTCAAGGTCCGTCCGGACTCCACAGCTGGACACAGCCCTCCCGCTATGGCGCACGGACACAAAGTGTCACGCAATCTCAAAATCTGGTATACCCATCTAACACGTATCCCATCACATCTCATAGAAGCCATATGTGTGGACACAATGTGTCTATGGGAACATATAGAATATTTCTTATACAGTGTGCTCAGATGGCACAATGGAGTTTTAAAAATCTCCAATGACTTTTGTCTAAGACTATATTTACCAACTGTGGAGCAGTAAAGACTATTCAGTGTATGTGTAGGGCAAGCTCAAATAGAGGTTGAGATAAATGTGAAATAGGTATTAGCCATAGGTGCAGTGGTTCCTGTTTGACAGTGTTCTGGAAACCCAGAAAGTTAATCCAAGGACAGAATTCATCAGACTCCCACTGAACAATCCAGAAAAAACATAAATAAAAGCAATAACTTTGTCAGTATCATTCCTATAATTCCCTTATATGGGCAGTAATGATGAACATAATTGATGCCAGCTAACGGAGCAGTCAAGGGGATAGGGATGGGGGGTGGGAATGGAGGTCTCTTATGGTGGTGAGGGGCACACTGGTGGTGGGACTGGTGCTTAACAATGAGTCTAAAAGCTTTGTACTTTGTGCAAAAAGCTTTGTGCAAAAAGCTTTGTGCAAAAAGCTTTGTACTTTGTAAATCACAGTGTTTAAATAGATAAAATAAAAAAAAAATAAAAATAACCTAGAGGAATCTAACTCTATTAACAGAAGGAACTACTAAAACAATTGTCTAGTTGCAAAATATAAAGTTTAATATTACTCATGTTGAGGATCAAAGAGGTAGTACAGGAGTTACGGTAGTTACGGTGCTTGATTTGCATGTTGCAAACCTGGTTCAATCCCCACACTGAACTGTGATCTCTAAAGCAGTATTAGAGGCCATGCCTGAGCACAGAACCAGAAAGAGTCCCCGAACACTTCTTGTTCAGGCCCAACTTCTCCCTCCAATGTAACTAATACCAGCTCATAAATGCTTATTTAAGTCTTCTTCATGATTTCTTGATAATGATTATGTGTAACCCATCAAACATTTCATAGATTTTTTGCTTTTCCTTATGGTTTCAGGGCCACACCTGGTAGTGTTCAATCCTACTCCTTGTTCTGAGTTCAGAGATCAGTCATGGTGCTTAGGGGACCTCTTGTACAGCTGAGCTTCAAAGCAGGGTTGGCCACACCTTACTTTTGAAGTGAAAAGAAAGCATACTTAAATTTTCAATAGTTTTATAATTTGTCATCTCCAAGTATGAAACAATTTCAATTAAAAATTGGGCAGAAAAGTAAGAACTTTGTGAAAACATAATATTTTGTTCTTAACACATTTCTAACATTCAGTGGGAAAAAAACAGAAGATATTGCTATATTCAGCTTCAACTTTTCCAAGAACAGAATTTTGTTACCTCCTAAAGGATCTTTTCAATCTTTACAATATCTAATCACGAGGAAATTCTTTCTGATAGTACACTAAATACTTTTTATTAAGATCTTATTGATATCCTATACAAATCAGGCTAAGGATTAAGAAGTCCCACCCATCAGTTTATTTACTCCTATATTCTCAAAATAGAAACCATATGATTAACTATATTTTGCAATAGCAAAGTGAGATTCACAGATTTATTTAGACAGGAGGTAAGAGGAGGGGTTTAGACCACATCCAGCACCACTCAGGGCTTACGCTCTGTGCTCAGAAATTATTCCTGGTGATTCTCTGGGAATACTGGATAGTAGTTGGGCATGTGCAAGGAGAATATCTTAATCTTGGTACTTCTCAGCCTGAGTCACAAAGATTGAGAAGAGAAAAAGAAGCTGCTGATCACGCAAAACAGATCCAGAAGTTTTAGCAAAGTCCCTCTGAAACCATTTGTTCCTACCTTCCACAAAAACTTCAATGCCAGCCTAAAGGCAAAAAATCTGTCCCTTGTTAACTGATACTATGCAATTTTTATGAATTAAAAACATTGCTGTGTAATTCCCAAGCAGTGGCACTGGGGACCAGATAAGTATTTATTGTGGTGCATGTCATGCACATTTTCAGGTGTTTGCAGAACCCCTGCCCTCTGCTTTCTAGATATCATCTCCTCCAATTGTGAAAACTGAAAAGTTGTTCCAGACACAATTAGATGAAAAAAATCAATCTTGTTGAAAATCATCAATTAAGTCTGTACACTAATACAATATTATTGTGCAATATTGTTGCACAATAATATTGCACAATAATATAATAATATTGTACAATATTGTCCAGTAATGGACCCATTCCCAACAAAAGGTTTTTTTTTTTTGCCCCGCCTTAAAAAATGGATAAAAAGGGGAAAAAAAAGTGTCCAATAATATTGTCCAATAGTACAATAGGCAGGTCTTGCACCTTACAATGACCAACCTGGGTTTGATCCACAGCTCCAAAGGAAAAAAAAAGCAAATCATCAATTTAACAAATACAAGTTTGCTTCAAAGATTAGTAACCAAATGACACTAAATGAATGAAATAGCATTTAAATGTTGTTAATCTTAGGTTTCACACTGAGAATCAACCACTATGCTCACATTCCTTTGTCCAACTAATAAACAATAAATCAAAAAGCATGAATTTGTTTAAAATGTTAAAGATAAATATGCTGGTTATTCTATTTTACAATCCACATATGTCACACATGTTCTACTCTTTTCCTTTCAGTGTTTCTGGGATGATGCTGCTATTTAAGAATCAAATGTTCTCCTATATTACATCTTAGATCTGGCCCTGTACTTCACTATTTAATAGCCTTAATAATATTGGTGTTGCAGATGTGGCTGCGGTGCCTGGCTGCGTTGGCAGGTGGCAGACAGGAGACAGGCTTGTCTACATCCTCTGGGCTCTGCCCTGTGGGCCCTGGATGGTGGATGGTCTGACATAGAGAAAGACTGGACCTCCTGGGATGAACCTAGAGCCACGGCAGAGCCTGGCAAGCTACCCGTCGTTTATTCTATAACCAAAAAACAGTAACAATAATGGACCTCATTCCCAACAAAAGGAGATGTTACTAGTGCCCGCTCTAGCAAATCGATGAACAGCGGGAACACAAGTGACAAGTGATTAGATCAGATATGTACTTAAAAAGAAATTTAAACACAGATTAAAAAGCTACCATGTAAAATTCTATTGTTAATATTTGCTTTATATTTTCTGGTCCTTAACAGAGTGCTTTCAAAACTGAAATTGCTCTCCTTTTTACTCTTTTCTAAAGTCACACAAAAATAATTGTAAAACATTATAAAAATGTGGCCTACAATGATTTTCACTGCCTCACTCATTCACATAGTAGTGGTTTCCTTTTTCATGTTTCTCAATCCATACATGTAAAACTCTAAGATCTCATTCCTACAATGTAATTGTTATGTAATCTTTGTCTTCAGTACATCTTAAAGAATACAACAGCAAAAAAGGTCTCTAGGGAGTCAAGTTAAGACATGTAATCCATCTCTATGATAAAAAGCAGATTTCCCATTACAAGACAAATCATTTAAATTAGTTGAATAGGATAGTACTAAAATAAAAGTCATCTGGTAGTATTTAAGGTTAAAAATAATCACGTACCAAAATATTCTTTGGCTTTCAGCCTAAAGGATATTCATGTGATTGTCAAATGGTATATTTTCATTCACTTTTAAGTTCATTTTTTCCCTTCCTCCACACACACACACATAAAAGACTCCCAGGGAGGTATTGGGAAATATTCAAACTGGATCACATAGATCAGAACTTCCAGATCTGGAAAAACAAAAATCTTCTTTGGTGACTTTTGCAATGGAATATCAACTATGCCTTTGATATTTCCCATTCTTTACATTTTTGCTTTGATAGAAGAGATTTATGGGCTGGAGCGATAGCAGAGCAGATAGGGTGTTTGCCTTGTACATGACCAATCCAGGTAGTATCCTCCACATCCCATATAGACACCCAGAATACTGCCAGGAGTAATTCCTGAGTGCAGAGGCAGGTGTAACCCCTGAGCATTACAGGGTGTGACCCAAAAAGAAATTTCATGTGAGTAGTTTATGTATACATACATGTGGTGTGTAATATTATTACACATAACAAGACACTGAAAAATCACATACTGAGGGAAAAAATGGTCTTGATCTACTTTCAGAATTAGAAAATGTCCCAATTCTTATCTATAGGTCAGATTTATGTCAGAATTAGAAACTTTGCAATCTCTGACTAGCTGTAATGGGCCAGTCACTTCTGAAATAAGCATTATATTTCAATGTTACTTTACATAATACACAGTTTTTATTTGAAGAAAGACTAATAGCAACTGAGAATAATATCAGAAGTGTGTGGCATAACATGTTTATTTTCTGGAGTTTCTTTTTTTTTTTTTTTTACTTTCAGGCATGATGCTCACTCCCTTTAGTGCTCAGATGAGGGATCAAACTAGGGGTGACCACATGCAAGGCAAATGTCCTACCCACTGAACTATCACTCCAGCTCATGTTGTTTCCTATGTTCCTTGCTTATTTAATTCTTGTCTTAATTTAATTTTACTCACACCACTAGAAAGTAAGTGTCCTCCATCAAAGCCACATAAAGGAAATGGCATTTATTTACTCATTTTCTATTCTCATTCATGTCTTACTTGGAAGTCATAAAGCAATATTCTCCATTCTATAACTTTTTGTCCCACAAATGCCAACTATTTTATTATCCAAATAATTAAAGCATTATGTTTCCAAAAAAAAATACTGGCTCCAGTTTGGTTGCTCAGTGGCATAACACCATGCTTATAAGCATGATGCCATGAGTACAATCCCAAGCACTGTCCACATGCCAAGGGTGAGTCCAGAAGCTCTACTATTTGTGACCCCTCAGTAAAGGAATAATCCAAATTTTAAAAGTTATATAAAACTAAGCACAATTTTTAATCAGTGTAAAACTATGTTTCCACAATATAGTCATGGTAAATTACCTTTAAATCAAAGAGTCTTGGGAATGTAACATTAGCAACTATGACAAAACAAGAAAATACACCATGAATCTCTTGAGTACCAAAATGTTTCCATCTGATAAGACTAAATGGAATGTAATAAATTTTGCATTGTGGCTCACTATTCCCATAGTGCTTCACGATTCAAGATCTTGAATCAACTTTTGTTCTGGGTCTTCTTCCCAAGGATGCTGGGAGAGATACCAAAAAACTTGGAAGGCTGTGTCTCCATCATAAGGTAAGATTGGTTTGCTAGCAGGCATAAAAAAATTTTGATTTCCTCCAGAGCAAATGTAGGGCAGATTTCTATTACCATTTTGTAAAAGGGACTTCAGGGAGCTTACAATTTCCTATCTTGATATACAATACCCCATAATGCTGGCCAAAGTCTATCTGGATGTTTGGCACCAACTAATGATAGCCTTGGTTGAGAGCTGTTCTCACCCCCAGCTTGTGCTTGGTGGGCTGGAGGAACCAATGCAAATGTAAAATCAATGCAGAGGAATAAGCTCATGCAGTCTAGTACAGTAATAGTAATATTGTCTTTGCAGCAGGCATTTCTTGTCTGCAAGAATGACACTGGTATAACGTGTTAGATATGTTTAATACTTGACCAAAACATTGCAAAAGCAGTGTTAAGGATATCACTTGAGCACTTGATCATTTGAATCCCGTTATTCATCGGTTTGCTCAAGCGGGCGCCAGTAACATTTCCATTGGACCCTATCACGTGCCAATGTAGCCCAATGGCATCTGGTTGATTCAGGACTATGAAGAGCCTCAAACCGTTCCTTCAGGGTCTTGACAAGGAAGTTTGACCATCTTGTAGGTGGGCGGCCACGTGACCTTTTGACATCCCGTGGGATCCAGTCAGTAATGGCTCTAGTCCAGCGGTTGTCTCCAAATGGCATTACATGTCCAGCCCATCTGATTTTCGATGCCTTGGCAAACGAGACAGCGTCCCTGATTCTGGAATAGCGATGGAGGTCAGAACTCCGGATTCCTTCTCTCACTTGAGTGAGGCGTGATATTCCAAGCATAGCTCTTTCGATTCCTCTCGGGGAGACCCGAATAGCATTCTCATCCTGCTTTCGCAGGGCCCAGGTCTCTGAGGCGTATGCTAAGGCAGGGAGAATGGTGGAGTCAAAGAGATGTGCCCGGAGCCGGAGGTTCTTTGTCCTTTTAGCTATTTCTTCGATGCCTTTGAAGGCATTCCATGAATGCTCTCTTCCTCCTGCGCAGCTCAGGTTTTAGGTCATTCATCATGTTGATTTCTCGACCTAGGTACACAAAACTGCTGCATTCAGAGATATTTGTTCCATTGAGAGTGAATGGGGCCTCTGGAACTAGTTCATTCTTCATAAACATTGTTTTCTTTAGATTCATCTGTTGACCTACCTTTCCACATTCTCGGTCGAAGTCAGCCAGCATTTGTGCCGCTTGGCTAATGGTTTGGTGTTATTAGAACGATGTCATCAGCGAAGCGGAGGTGGTGTAGTTGCCAACCATCTATCTTCACACCCATTCCTTCCCATTCTAATTGTTGCATGATGTTCTTGAGGGTGGCACTGAAGAGTTTTGGTGAAATGGAATCACCCTGTCGAACCCCTCTTTTCACATTAATGATCACTTCTTTGTAGAATGGTGAGATCCTGGTGGTGAATCCATAATACAGCTCATGAAGGATCTTGATGTTCAATTCGGGTTTGAACACCCCTGTTTGGCTAGGGCTTCGATGACTGCTTCAGTCTCCACAGAATCAAAGGCTTTCTGTAAATCAATGAACGTGAGACAGAGTGGCATCTTGTACTCCCTACAAACCTCGATGAGCTTGGTTACTGTGTGGATATGGTCGATTGTGCTGAATCCTTTCCGGAAGCCTGCTTAGTCGCATGGTTGTCCTTCATCTAGTGTTCTGCTAATCCTGTTCAGGATGACTCATGTAAACAGCTTGTAGATGACGGACAACAGGTAGATGGGGCAATAGTTGCCAATGTCGTGAATGTCTCCCTTCCTGAACAGTAGAACTGTCCTGCTGGAAGCGATAAAAAGAAGACCTCAAAGACAGAAGAGCAGAAATACTAGAAGATGCAGCAGAAGCCAGGAAAAGCATTCGCACTGCCAGCCTGTCCTTCACCAACTATAAGACCAAGATGACTGCCCTCCGACTCCCTGATGGATCTATCACATCTTCCAGAAAGGCAATGGAGAAGATTATCCAGGACTTCTACTCAAATCTCTTTGATAGCTACATCCACCTGCCCACATACCAAATTCCACAGGATGGATATGTCATTCCCAACGTTCTCCCTTCTGAAATCTGACATGCCATCTCGTCGGTAAAGAAGGGAACAGCACCAGGCCCAGACAAAGTCAGACCCGAACACCTGAAGAATCTGCAATCGGTACTCATCAATACACTAGCTCGGCTCTTCACACGCCACCTGTCTGAATGCAAGGTGCCCTCCCAATGGAAAACCAGCAGGACAGTTCTACTGTTAAGGATATAAAATTGTTACATACAAGAAAAACCTTTATTACTATATTTACATCTACTTTAACAATAGTATATATTAGAGTCTTTATTTTATTAGCCGTTATTTTAAAAGATGCTATTTAATATTTTCCATTCTGAAAACAATATATAGATATCAATATAGATATCAATATATAGATGTAGATATTGATAGATATCAATATTGAGATAGAGATAGAGATAGATAGAGATAGAGATAGACATAGAGATAGACATAGAGATAGAGATAGACTAGAGATAGACATAGAGATAGAGATAGAAATAGAGATAGACATAGAGATAGAGATAGAGATAGGTGATAGAGATATAGAGATAGATTTTTTTATTTCAATAAAAGCACAGCATTTAAAAAGTCCCAACCTCTTTTTGGAACTTTATAGACATAAACAATTTTTTAAATATATAAATACCCAAAAAAAATTGTGTTGCTAAGAATCAGCAGATTTAACTAAACCAAAACATACAAACAGTGGCACTATGGGCTATTGTTTTCCTAACATTACTCTATTTTACCAAGTCCCTTACTGGAAAAAATGGCTCATCAAGTTATGAGCCATTTGATGAAAATAATGTTATATTAGATTTCATCTGTACAGCAGTACTGAAATATAATAGTTGGACTGTAATCCATGGTGTTTAAGTGTTTAATTCGAATTTTTAAATTTATTTCACAAAAGTAAATTTGACTGTCAAAACTAGTGAACCAAATCACACTAATAATTTACCTTTTTGTTTTAAAACTGACAGTGATGGACAGAAATACTCAAGAAAAGTTAGGAATGGAAATTGCAAACAAATAATCACTTAAATGAATGATTTAAGGAAAAAAGAAAGAAAGACAGGCTGGGGTCATAGAGACAGCATAGCTTGCCTTGCATGCAGCCAGTAGCAGATATACTTCCTCAAATGGCACCACTACTAATAGCTATGTCTAGAACACACACACACACACACACACACACACACACACACACACAGAGTGAGTGGGAGCGAGAAGAAGAGAGAGAGAGAGAGAGAGAGAGAGAGAGGAGTAAATCCTTAACCCCCAAGTAGGAAAAAAAAAGCAGAAATTTCCCTTTCTCAAAATTCTATAAATGATCACTCAAACCACTAAATTAGTTTAAACACCACTGGCTCCACCAAAACCACAATTTAAATTTCCCCCCCACAAAATCCTTAAAATATTCCACTTTCTTTAACAGTATGAAAGTTATAATAGGGATTCTATAAAAACAAACAACTTCCTTGGTACTAAATGACCATCTTTTTAAGTCATTCTCAGTCCCCGAGCCAGTGTGTTAAAGCCTCTTTCTAGACCCTCTTCTGATTTTGTTTTCTTTCTGTAATCCTCTTGTTCCTGTTATACCCCTAGTCTTGCTATAACCCCATTTATTCAGTTTCATTTGTAGACCTCTTGATATAGCTGCGTATCCACACAAAGACATACAATACTAGGTTGAAAAATGCTGTCCTAAACTACCAGGAAGTGTCACATCTTTAGACTAGCTGTTTCTCCTATGCTTAGTTTTTTGGGTTTTGTTTTGTTTTTGTTTGTTTTTCTTTTTGGGGGTCACACCCGGCAAATGCTCAGTGGTTACTCCCTGACACTGCACTCAGAAATCACTCCTGGCAAATGTCGGGGGAGGGGAGGGGGGGAACCATATGGGATGCCTGGGATCAAACCCAGGTCAGCCACATGCAAAGCAAATGCCATACCACTGAACTATCACTCTGGCTCCTCTCCTATTCTATTTAGAACACCTGCTGAAGTTCTGAATGACATTTTGATGAGCCAGTTAGCCTAACCTTTTGAAATACTTTACAGGCCACCATCAGTCCCTACTATTATTTTGCTTGTAAGAAAATCTGAAAAAACTTTTAAGTGGGTTTAGAAAGTACAGATGTTAGCTGACCCCAGTTCAACTCCCAGTATACTATATCCAGTCCTACAAGCACCATCAGAAGTGATCCCCAAGCACAAAGCCAGGAGTAAGCCCTGAACACCCCAAATCTCAGCCATATGGGTGCTCAAACAGCCATATGGGTGGGTGCTTAGACATCCTCCTGCTGTACTATGGAGATTTTTCAAGAAAAACAAGATTCTCAGAGAGAGAGAGAGAAAGAGAGAAGTGTCTGCCATAGAGGCAGGTTGGAGGGGGATACACTGTCATTGGAAAATGTGCACTGGCAGAGGGGTGGGTGTTTAATCAAGTATGAGTAAAGCCCAATCACGAACAATTTTTAATGGTTTATTTTATGGTGATACAAATAAATAATAATAATTTTCTTAAATACAAGATTTCCTACCTGTCTGATGGTTTTAATGAAACATATTTTAATTACCCAGGTTTGTTTTAAGGTCCATAAGGGTGACAGGAAGCATGTTCAAAGAAACAATGAGAGCAACTTTCTCAACAACTAAAAAGCAGAGTGAAGTTTCACATCACTGAAATTCTGCAATATTGGATTTGTGACCTTGACACAGAAAAACTGGGATATACTAGGAAATCACAATTCTTGGCAAAAAGCACATTTTATGTACAAACCTTTACCAGATGTGAATTCATATGACATATGCTGTGCCATAGAAACAAAAATTAATTTGCTGTGCAATCTGACATGCCGATCCAACCCATGAGCCAGAAGATAATTAGCTTGCTCTCATGTTTTGGCATAGTCTATCGGCTATGAATTTGAAGCAATGAGAAAACTTCTTAAGTCGCATTCCTACTCACCAACTCCCTCCCCACATTAAAACCAATACCATATCCTTTTTAAACTTCAAAGTCCACCACAAAGATTTATTTAAGAATTTTATACTGCTAAATTGGAAATTTCCTTGGGCAACATAAACTGTTATCAGTTGTTTATAATACAGTGTAAATGAATTTTATATCGTATCTTGAAAGCTGGATGCAATAAGAATACATAATGCTTGATTGTTTAGTTTGTAAGAGAGAGAGAGAGAGAGAGAGAGAGAGAGAGGGAGATCTTGGGAAGATGAAAGCTAATATAAGAATAACTACATTACCACTATTGTTTGTCTATTCATCCAACATGAACGACTACCTACTACTTATTAGGCAAAAGAAGTCCCAAAGCATTGACTTTGCAAAGATGAAAAACACATAGCAATAGCCCTACAGAAATGGAATGTAGAAATCAGTAGAAAGATGTCAAATATACATTTACCACAAAATTATAAACACGCTAATGGTTCAAGGAGATGCAAATCAAAACAAGAATGAGATAACAACTCACACTACAGACTGGCACACATCAAAAAGAACAAGAATGACCAGTGCTAGATGAAACGAACAAAGGACAGATCAGACGCACAGCTGCGCCACCGCCCATGTGGAGCAACTCATGGAGTCTCTGAGGAATCAGCTCGTCCCCCTGCAGGACCCAAAGTAGCTCCTAGGGTAAAGCAGACACATGGGAGGGAGCCACGCTGGCGGAACTGGGGCAGGGATCTGGGCTCTCCCCGCTCCGTCCCAGTAGACGTTGCTGCCGGTGTGCAGCCTCCGGATTCAGAAGAAAAGGACAAAGAACAGACAAGACGCACAGCTGTGCCTTGCGGCTGCTCTGCAACCACAAAAGAGACATAATAAACAACAGCCACACAAGAGACAGAAAACAACGTAGAGGCCGGAGCGATAGTCTTGCGGGTAGGGGCGTTTGCCTTGCCGGCCGGCCTATGCAGGCCCAGGTTCGATCCCCGGCATCCCATATGGTCCCCGAGCACCGCCAGGAGTAATTCCTGAGTGCAGAGTCAGGAGTAACCCCTGAGCCCCTGAGTCATCGCGGGTGTGACCAAAGAGGAGGAGAGGGGAGGGGAGGGAGGAGGGGGAGGGAGGGGAGGAGGGAGAGGGAGGAGGGAGGGGAGGGAGGAAGGGAGGGAGGGAGGGAGGGAGGAGGGAGGAGGGAGGGAGGGAAGGGAGGAGAGGAGGGAAGGAAGGAAGGAAGGAAGGAAGGAAAAAGGAAGGAAGGAAGGAAGGAAGGAAGGAAGGAAGGAAGGAAGGAAGGAAGGAAGGAAGGAAGGAAGGAAGAAAGAAAGAAAGAAAGAAAGAAAGGAAAGAAAGAAAGAAAGAAAGAAAGAAAGAAAAAGAAAAAGAAAGAAAGAAAGAAAGAAAGAAAGAAAGAAAGAAAGAAAGAAAGAAAGAAAGAAAGAAAGAAAGAAAAGAAAGAAAGAAAGAAAGAAAGAAAGAAAGAAAGAAAGAAAGAAAGAAAAGAAAGGAAAAGAAAGAAAGAAAAGAGATAAAGAACCTGCCATAGAGGCAGGCTAGGGGAAGAGGGAGGGAAGTGGGGACACTGGTGGTGAGAAATGGGCACTGGTGGAGGGATGTGTGTTGGAACACTGTATGACTGAAACTCAAACATGAACATCTTTGTAACTGTATACCTCACGGTGATAGTATAATAAAATATTAATCTGAAAAAAAGGAAACCTAGTACATTGATGGTGAGAAATGTACACTGGTGAAGAGAGGGTGATGGAACATTGTATGACTGAAACCCAATAATGTACCTCTTTGAAACTGTGTTTCTCACAGTGATTGAATTAAATAAATAATTTTAAGATGCTAATGGAGGTAGATACAAGATACAAGGAGAACTCTCCAAAATGAGTATTTTCCAAGCAGAGCCAAAGTTTGACCTGTGACTTGAAGAAAAAAGATTTGCTAAATATACTTAGGTTTGGAAGGTAGAACTAGATTATATCAGCAACACTGAAGAAAGAGCAAATATGGTCCTTGAAACAGTGTCTGTGAAGGGAGAGATTTGTGGAGTGAGCTAATTAGGTCATGGGTAGAAGCATGATTTTAATCAGGTCAGACTGCCAGAACAAAAATACTGAATGGCTTAATAAAGGACATCTAGTTTCAAATAGTCCTGGAAGCTGGAAAACCATGATCAGGGTGCCAGGACAGTGAGCTTTGGTCAAACGCTCTTTAGACTGCAATCACCATTTTGCTGGCTGTGTCACGCTGGCTTTGTGCATGTATGTGTACAGTTCATGCATGTATAGGTACGTACAACTGTCTGTCTGAACACATAAAAGGAAGTCATAGGGGCTGGAGTGATAGTACAGAGGGTAGAGCGTTTATCTTACACGCAGCCAACCCGGGTTTGATCCCCAGCATCCCATATGGTCCCCTGAGCATGGCCAGAAGAATTCCTAAGTGCAGAGCCAGGAGTAACATCACTGCATGTGCTCAACAAGTGAAAAATAAAGTAAGTCAGAGAAGAAAGGGAGAGGAAAGCTCTCTGGTTATCCCTTCTTACATGAAAACCCATCTGTATCAGTTCCACCAATTGTTATCTCATTAACCTGGCATATCTTCTTATAGTCCTTATCTCCTCAAACTGGAACATATGAAATAGTAGAGGCACAAAAGTTCTCCTAACCCGTTTTTGCTTGGATATTAGTCTAAACAAAATTTTTATATCCCACAAATGAATGCAGTCATTCTATTTCTGCCCTTCTTCTGACTCATTTCACTAAGCATGATACTCTCCATTCCATTCATTTATAGACAGATTTGATGCCTTCATTTCCCTAAGAGTCGCACAGTATTCCATTACGTAGTAGATGTACCACAGTTTCTTTACCCAGTTGTCTGTTCTTGAGCACTCCAGTTGTTTCCAGATATTGCCTATTATGAGCAGTGCTGCAATGAACACAGGAATGTGATTCTTCTGTGTGTTTTCAGCCCTAGGGTATATTCCCAGAAATGGTATTGCTGGGTCAAATGGGACGAATGAGGGGTCTTTTAATCACATGAAGTAGGAAGGACTTTTGCTTTTATACCTACGATAAGATTGCACAGAATGATTTTAAGCAGGGATTCCCATATATTCTGACTCATATCACTATGGCAGCAAAGGGGAGAATGTTCCATAGAACAAACATAAAGGCCACTGAGACACAGTGAGAACCCACTGGAAAACAAGAAATAGAAATAGAGTTGTGACTAAATGCCCGAGAACAGAGGACTGGCTAAAGAAACTGTGGTTCATCTACACTATGGAATACTATGCAGCTCTCAGAAAAGATGAAATTATGAAATTTACCTGCAAATGGATGGACATGGAGACTATCATGCTGAATGAAATTAGTCAGAAGGAAAAGGACAGATATAGAATGACTGCATTCATTAATAGAACATAAATAGATACCAGTGTTTTACTAAGTGTGGGAAATGGTAAAGGCAGATTAAAACTCACCATTGAATATACACAAAGAGACTTAAGTGATAAACTCTTAATATCTGCAGGGCTAGCCACAATATGTAAAAGAAGATGGAGAGAGATGCAGAGACAGAGAGAGAGACAGAGATAGAAAGAGAGGAAACTGGGGTACCTGCTATTGAGGCAGCCTGGGGGTGGGCAGGAGGGGTGGGATACATTGGTGGTGGAAATGGGGCACTGGTGGAGGGATGGGTGCTGGAATACTGTATTACCAGGAACCAATTATGAACACCTTTGTAATTGTATGTCTCATGGTGGTATAATAAAAAATATAAAAAAAAGAAATAGAGTTGTGAAACAGACAGTAGCTGAAAGAGGCCATGTTGGCGTTGATTATATCAGGGCGGAGTGAAATGAAGATGAACCTAGCAGTGGTTTCAGCAACTGGTAGATGGCAAAGTGGTCTCCAGAGAAAACTCAGAAAAGAATCAAATCTGTTTGTTGGGGGATAGAGGAAAGGAAATGAAAAGTGACTGGATGTCTAGAAAATTAAGGATCAGCTTCACAGGAAGTGTGTATTTATGGAATTGCCTACTTGGCAGCTGAATATACAGACTTACTGTGTGCCAGGAATGGAGTAATGGGGACATTCAGCTGACACAAAGCAGGGTGAGTGGATGTGAACCCTACTCTGGCTTACATTTTGCTTTTCAGTGCCAGGGTTAAGATTTACTTCATTGAAAATCTGTGTGTTGAATCAAACTGAAATCTCTACTGGGACAAGAACTAAATAATTCCTAGTTCAGGTACATTATGGTGCATTACAGAGGCAAGTTACAAGACTATTTAATGACATAAAAATGCCCATAAGAGAAAATACTAAATGCAAATCTATAAACTAACTATGTAAAAATGCATCTCTTTCACAGAAATGTCAAAAATTGTTAACTCAAGATAGTAGCACTATGGATCTGTAATTTTTATTGTTTTTCCATATTTTCTGCAAAGAACACATTGTCTTAAAGTTGAAGACTATAAAACTTACTTTTTATCTTGTAGATATTTTTAGACAGTTAATATTTCGAATTTCCCATCACTAAAACATAGTGAATTATCCCCTGCCATTTGAGAAGAAATCAGGCTATGTTGAGTAGAAATATATCCAAAACTTCCCTATAACTTTTTTTATAATATATCATGTACACTTGGGTTGGCCTGGGGCTCTAGTCCACATCTTATTTCAGCTCTGACTAAGGAACCAGGCCACTTGGATAGCAGAGGTCACCTCTAGGGAATCTATCATCCCACTTAAGGATAGTTATCACTTCACTTCTTCACTTCTCTTGCCATTGTTCTTCGATTTGCTCAAGCGGGCACCAGTAACATCTCCATCGTGTCCTGTCGTGGTGCTAGCATAGCTCAAGGATATCTGCTTGCTCCAGAAACACGAAGAGCCTCAAATTATTCCTTCAGGTCATGGGAATGAGGTCTATAGTTGTTACTGGTTTATGGCATATCAAATATGACACGTGTAGCTTGCCAGGCTCTACCACGTGGATGATACACTCTCAATAGTAGGCTTCCATCTTGTGCATTTACTGATGAACGGCCATGCAAAACTGGGAGAAATCGACTTTTCTCTTGGGTGGAGCTCTGATGAGCTGTGGATTCCAGATGTTGAGAATAACTGCCCTCATGGTGTAGGGGGTTCTTCTAGCTTCCTGCGAGGCTCTATTGGGATAGTGGGCCAGGGCTAGAACCCACCTTCCCTCCCGGCACGTCATGATCAGCTGAGCACAGAGAGAGCTGGCAGCAGCTCTGAGGATAGTTATGGATTACAAAAAAACATTAATTTAAGAGTCATTTGTAAAAGAGATAGATAGATAGATAGATAGATAGAGAGAGAGAGAGAGAGATATGCATTTCTATGTTCTTATCAACATTGTTCATAACAATCCAGAATTTACTGGGGGCCACTTCTGAAGTCCAAAGACAGGACTTAACTGAGCACCTCTCAGTATAGATCTAAAACAAAACAAACTATAATAATCAAGAGTTGGAAGTAGCCCTATAGGCAGATGAATGGCTAAAGAAGACGTAGTTTATATACATACCAATATATTACTCACTTAAAACAAGATGAAACCTTGCAACAGGCAACAACATTGGGTAGATTTATATGGAGTTATAAGTGAAATAAGTTAATCTGAGAAAGATGAACACCATACAATTTCACTTGTTTGGGGAAGTTAAAGAAATAAAACAGGGCCAGAGCGATAGCCCAGCGGGAAGGCCTTTGCCTTGCACGTGGCCAGCCTGTACCGGCTTGAGTTCGATCCCCGGGCATCCCATATGGTCCCCGGAGCACCGCAAGGAGTAATTCCTGAGTGCAGAGCCAGGAGTAGCCCCTGAGCATTGCCAGGTGTGACCCAAAAAGGCAAAAAAAAAAAGAGAAAGAAAACAAATTAAAAGCAAAATAAAACATGTGGAACTGGAGCAATAGCCCAGTGGGTGGGGCATTTGCCTTGCATGCAGCCAACCCAGGTTTGATCCTCAGCATTCTCTTAGGTCCCCAAGCACCAGGAGTATACTACCAGGAGTAATTTCTGAGTGAAGAGCCAGGAGCAATCCCTAAGCATCTCGGGGTATGACACAAAAGCAAAAAAAAAAAAAAAAAAACAACCCATGGGGCTAGAGAGATAGTGCACAGGTTTAGGTGCCTGCCTTTTATAAGACTGACACCAATTCAATCCCTGGCACTGCATATGAGCCTCTGAGCATTTCCAGGTGTGATCCCTAAGCATAGATCCAGGAGTAAACTTTGAGCACAGACAATTGTGATTTGTACACACCCAAAACCGGAAGAAAAAGAATGTCAGAGACTATAAAACCAAACTGATGGTTCTTTACCAGAATAGAAGGAAAAAAGGAAGATCTAGAGGTCAGTGATATGGTAAATGCTGTCTAGACATTTTACTTCTAATATGGTACACATGAAACATACATAAAGATATAAACCATTTTTTCTTTAATTTTAAGAAATTAGAGGGTCTTAAGTGTCCAATTAAATTCTTTATTCCAGAAATAGATGTAAATTTCTATTCATCTTAATAGCTTGAACAATCATGTACCTGAAGTATACTAAATATATGTAGTAAACAGCTAATAAAAATTCCTCTTAAGTATAAATTCTTACCCTTCCAAAATGGTGAGGATTTTTATGGTAGTGTTATTTATAGAAACTACACACCATAATCCATTAGTAGATTATGTAATGAATTTACTCTGTCATGATCATTGTCTTTGAATGAGATGGAATGGAAGAGGACATGTCAAACATAATGCACGTAGAAAAGGTGGATATTTATCGTGAAAGAGTGTTTGATATTTATCTATGAAATGCACAATGTACCTTAATGTAAAATATGTCTCTTCTTATGGAGGAGATTCTTGTGATCCTACAAAAAAAGAAAGTCATTCTTCTATGTGCATCCCAACTAAACCAACCATCACTGTCACTGTCACTGTTTTTCCCGCTCATCATCGATTTGCTCAAGCAGGCACCAGTAACTTCTCCATATGTTCTGTCTCATGCAAGTAGAGCCCAAAGGCACCTGCTTGCCCCAGGAACATAAAGAGCCTCAAACCATTCCATCAGGTCATGGGAATGAGGTCTATAATTGTTACTGGTATTTGGCATATCAACTATATCAATTTCTATACTGGACTATTCTAATACAATATTTTATGGCAACTATTAGGAAAAACTTTGTCTTCCTCCATGATATCAATCTCAAATAATTAAGTCCAGTTGTATTCCTTCCTTAACATCATGCTCTTTTAATAATAAATTGATTAAGAAAGATCAATAAGAGATGAGATAATATTGAGGAACTATAATTCTAAAATATTGAGTGTCATTGTTTTTTATTTCTCAAAAGTTTTCAAGTTTCAAAAGATTTTCCTTAATTCTACAGAACCATTTTTTATTGTTTAGTTATTTGTTAAAGTACACCAATCAAGATAAGTGGTCATACATTTTTTTCATGTACATAAATTTTATTTGTAATGAACTTATTATTCAGGTAAGAAAACTATTTTTTGCTTTTATACTAACAAAATATTGGAATCTAGTAGAATTTTACAGTATAACTATGCAGATGGAAGTAATAAAAAGCAAGCAAGTGAACAGAATGAAATAGCATAAGGTATATTATCTCAACAAAAAATGTTCAATTTTATCTTTTGAGACCTGTTCCAAACTGGTAAACTTTTCGTATTTACCAACAGTCTTTCTTTTCATATTTTCATAATCATTTGACAATCTTTGACACATTCCTTATTTTTTATTTATTTTTTTTACTTATTTCTCTTCATAAATCGTTTTCAATTTGCATTGCTTTTTTAACTTATAAAGCATTATCATGCATAACTTTACTAGGCTTACTCCTTTTTAATGAGTATAATGCACATTTTAAATCTCCCAAACACTGTCTCTAATTCCTTGCAGAGGTTTAACAGTCCCAAATTTCAACATGCTCAGCCAATTCAATGTGGCCTCCCTTCCCTTGGATCCACTGCCATTTTGCCCCTACCTATCCGTCATAACACTGCCAGTTCAAAAGCAAACTTTTTGTTTCTACAGGGAAAATGATTGCTAAATGACCAAGAATAACCTAATGCCTCTAGAGTGGTGCCATCTACTACCTCCCAGATGGCCCCACTGCTGCTTCCTATGTATGCCCAAACATTTTCCTCAGGAAAAAATAGAGTCAGTGTGAACCAATACACTCTACCATCCTGACATTCAAAAGGACCAAATAAAACATGACTAAGTATGCATAAGAGAACGGAAAGTGAAAAGACCATCCTTAAAAATAAATATCATGTATTTCTTTCATTTTTTACCAAAAGGAAGCTCTGATATGGAAAAAGGATGAACATCCTTCATTTGTTTTTGAAGGAAGTATTATATTCAGCTCAGTAACTATAACTTGTTTAAAAGTGATGAGTCACAATATTCAGTTCCTTCCTGACCTTTTTCAACAAGGAGTGGAGAAAAAAGAATTATATTGGCAGCTGGACCAGATGCAGCAAGAACACAAAGTCACTGTAGGAGTTCGGTCAAGAGAACAAACCTGACTGGATTTCAGTATATCTAAAACTAGGGGTTAAGGAATAAGTTTAAAGAACTCTTCTAATTAAAATTGGTTATAGTTCTTTTTTTTTCTTTATAAGGTCCACACCCAGAAATATCGGCCAGGCATTTCAGACCTGATGGGCAGTGCTCTGGCCACCATGGCCATGCCTAGAGGTGCTGAATACCCAACAAGACAGCAAAACCTAGAGGTTTTAGGGGGTCTTGGAGGGAAAGCAAGGTCAAACATATAGAATTTAGGCCCTCATATATGCTGGATGTGCACAGTCCTAAACACTTAAATAACTTACCTAGTTATTTACTTTATTAATACAGCATTAAGAACTAGATTTTAAAAACAAAAAAATCAATGTCTTTAATTACTGTTAAACAGATCTATGTTATATAATAAATTAATCCATTAATATTTATACTCAAATTGATCACACTAATACAATTTTAATTGCATTCAAAGTGTTCCAAAGGAGCTGAAGAGATAGTAAAGTGGCTAAGGCACTTGCTAGTATGAATCTGACTTGGTTCAACCCCTCAACCACCCTCAAAAGCAATACTAGTATACAGAGCCAGGAGTAAATGCTGAGTACTTCCAGCAGTGACACAAACACCTCCCCAAAAAGAATGTGCTCCAAAGATATGCCAAGAATTATTCTGTTCATTCTTTTTATAATATTTTATTGCTAAACTATTGAGATGAAAAAATAATTCTCTGTAATGATCCATTTCATTTTAAACAAATAAATGTACTACCCAAATCCCATTGAATATTTATAGATTGGTATTAAATCCTAAAGAAAAAAAAAGGATTTCATAGACAATTTATATTGTTCTACACACACAAAATTTTAGCAATGAAATATCAGTTAATTTTTGATATCTGCCAACTTGAATATTAAGAGAGAGATAGTATGGATATTAAATAAAAGAGAGGGTTGTACAATTGAACATTGCATTGTGCTTTATTCTATTTGAATAAAACTATGCTTGGCATTCAGGAAATTTACAACCCTACACTTTAAACTAAGTAAATAATGAACTTTCCTAAAAAAGAACTAACTCGGGGACTGGAGAGATAGTACAGTGGGTTAAGCACTTGCTTTGCACATGGTCTCCCAAGTTTAATTCCCAGCACCCCACACAGTTCCGAGTCCCACCAAGAGTTATCCCTGAGTGCAGATCCAGTTAGCCCAGAGCACTGTGGGGTGTAACACCTACACATGCAAAAAAATAAAAAGAAAGCTAGCAAGCCAGAAAATAAGGAAAGAAAGGGAAAGAGAGAGAAAGAAAAGAGAGAATAAAAGAAAGGCAAAAATCAGCCAAGAAAGTAAAAAAAAATTATTTTAGAAATATTTCAGCTCATGTTTGGTAAATGATAATAGTGTACAATTTTTAAAACTTTTTAATTTAAGCTATGTGAGACTGGTATAATAAAGAGGCTAAATTATAGAAGATAAAATTGCCATTAAATATTTATAAAAATGTGTGCAGGCTTAATTAATCCCCAAAGAGATCACAATATCCAAATATAAGATAGCATGATTATGATCAAATATACCATCTACAGTAAGAAACTCATGAGGTGAGAAACTTTCATGCCTCACTGTTCACTCTGAAGTTTGGATTCACTCTCTTCACAGACTTTTCAATTCAGTGTTCTAAAGCAGAAACAGCTGCATTGGATTTTGTTTATGGTAAAAAAAAAACCTGACATTTCTCAAGCAAGAGCCAAGTGCACTCTCAGAATTACAATACATCAGATTTTATCCAAAATAAGATGCTTTTTATTTTCCTACATCGTCCAAATACTGTTCATAAGAAATTGCAAACGAGATCCCTAGAGCCATAATGCTCAATGACCCAAAGGAGTAATTATGGATGGCCACATAGTGCTCTGTCCAAAATGTTCTCTTCATAGAGTAAACAATAAAATAGGCAATAAAAGGATTTTTTGTTCCTTTCTGCAATTATAGGTGCTGTAGAATATTGTCATATTAACACTGGGCATTATTCCTTCACAACTCCATAGTGTATATTGCTGGGAAGGTCTGGGGAGCAGTATTACTGACAAGATGAAAAAGAGAAATCCCAGAACAGGAGGAAAACTAACCTCACAGAGAAAAATGTCTCTTAGACTGAACAGGAAGCAATTTGCACAATTGAGAAAATAAAGTTCTCCTCCTGGACATTACACAACCTTCTCCATTTTTATTCATTGGAATCCAGGAATCTGGAGTTTTAGTTTTAGGCACAACAGGTCACAGTTATTTCGCCTCACTAACAAAACCCAAGAATAGCAAGTTGCCCTATCTGGAAGATAAATAAGTGATAAACACACCACTAGACCACACAATCCACAGGAAGCAATAGCAAAAATGAGGAAAAAAATGCGTTTTGGAGTAAACATGAAATTGCAGCACAAAGAAATGTACAAATATTCAATAAAAAATACAAATATTCAATAAACAGTATTCAGTAAAAAAAGCATCCTGGGTTGCCAGAGAGATAGTACATGAATTACGGCACTTGCCTTACATGCAACTAACTGTGATTCAATCCCCATTTACCACATGATGCTCAGGGCACAGAGCAAAGAGTAGCTCCTGGGCATTGCATGTAAGCTCAACCCATTAAAAAATAAAAAAGCATCATCATGAAAGAATACAAACTCAGCACTTACAAAAAACTAAGACTCCTAGAAATGGCATCATCTCTAAAGATATGATCTCTATGAAGAGAAGCATAAGGCTTCAGCAGTGAAATTTGTATCTTAATACATCAGATCCTCAGGTCAGTCGTGAGAAATAAAAAACAATTTGGAAACATGGAAAATGATTCTTCTTCAACACAGACATATTTGGGAGCTTGAAAGTATAGTCATCTAAGCTGAGACTTGCTTTTAAGTCTTCTCTCTTAAATGTACAGTCTCTTTCTTCTCAGCATTTGGTTAGAATATCAACTCAAGAGGTAAACACAGGGAAAATCTTAGAGATGGCGGTCCAGGTACCAAAGATGGCTAGTTTAGTATGATAACCAAGAGCCATTTGAAAGAACTTATCTGGAGTTCATTCACAAATGTTTCACAAAAAAAAAAATCCTTTAAGGATATGAACACTTTTTTGTTAAAAAAGAAAATATACTTAACATCAAAACTACAATATATAGAAAAGCAGAATGACTATATTTCTTTACTTAATCTGCCTCATTTAGAATTGCCCATTTCCATAGACTGTATTTGACCCAAGCAATATTTATAACTTCAAAACTAATAATTCACCTTTGTCTAATATCAATAAAATCTCATTTTCTTTGCCATTGCCTACGCAAATGCTCACCTACCAATAATGAATGAGCTCTAAACTTCCCAGATGATTTTGTTCTCATCTCCACTGCCATCCCCTTTTTCTCCTCTGCTGAAGGGTCTTCCTGTGCTGGAAAATAATTCTTTTAGACACTCTCCTTTTACAATACACTCAGAATTATTGCTTCAGGGTTCTTCTTTTTTTTTTTTTTTCATTTTTCTCTTAAAAGCTAGTCCCTCTCTTTTAAGGACTCTTTTCATTTCTTTTTGGCCTACAGCTCTCAACTAAGTGACCACTACTCCTCATGCAGAAAGTATATCTTCACTGTTTCAGTGACTGTTTCTATGCAAGAATTCCAGTTCCTAAATGTGAAATATCTCACTTCCAACTTCTCCACACATTGATTCTTCCCTCTGCATTCACTAAGCCCTTTTATTTCCATCAGGTCTATCTTATCAAGTCCCTTAAATAAGTCACTCCTTTGCCCAGTTCAGTTCAAACCATTTTTTCATCAAACACCTGAGTGAAGCACAGTGCTCAGCAGCTGGGTAATAAACATCAGAAAGTCACAAAAGTGTAGTATAATCTGCATTTGCAAGAGATAAAGGAAAGAGAAGAAATAGCTCTGAATACTGAAATTATATACATCTCTGATAATGCCACAAGAAGAGGGTTGAAAACAGTGTAGACCCAGGCTATAATCAGTTGGTAGTGAGCAGCATTACTGTGGAGACTGCATATATATAGACATCTCATATACAGACGAGATGTATATGCATGGGGCAGAGCTGTTCCTTGCTCTCCCTGTGCACAGCCGTTCATGAGGCAGTCGGGAGGCATGGCGGGTTCTAGCCCTGGCCCACCACCTCCACAGAGCCTCACAACAAGCCAGGCCACCCCTCCTCACTCCACGGGAGCCGCCATTTTCCACTTTTGGACTTCCCTCTCGTCAGAACTCCACCCAGCAGACTGGCTCGCGCGGCTGCTGCGCGCAGGATTCATCAATAAATGCTTTATTTGGAGGTGTTTAAAAAGAGTTTGCCTCCCTCTCGGCAAGCCTGGCAAGCTTCTTGTGTTGTATATGATATGCCAAATTCCAGTAACAATTATATTAGGTCATTCCCATGACCTAATATAATGGTTTGAGGCTCTTTATGTTCCTGTAGCAAGCCGATGCCCCTGGCTCTACTGGCATGAGACAGGACATATGGAGATATTACTGGTGCCCGCTCTAGCAAATAGATGATCAACGGGAAGATCGTGATCGTGATATACAGACATTACCGTGGAGACTTCATAGACAGACATTGCATATACAGATGTACTGTGGAGATTGCATATACTCACATTGCATATACAGATGTTACCGTGGAGACTGCATATACAAAAATTTTCTAAACAGGGTTGATGTTCTGGTCTTCCTAATGGCAGTTTATCAAGTAATGTAGTTTCCCTGAAGAATATGATCTCTAATTTTTAATAACAATACTGATTAAAAACAACAAATCCCTTACCATAATTGCACAAACTGACTTTGATAGAGGAACTGCTCTGGGCATATGCCCTTTGACATACAGTTTTCAAGAATCTATGGAAGATTCTTCCCGTATGCAAAATCTCATTGCTATTTGTTAAAACAGTTACAAACAGAAGGAATCACGGGACACTGTACAATGGTTCACTGTTAAAAATAATCAGATCAAACTGACCTTACTTGTTGCTTGGCTAATCTCACATAAATATTGTGCTCATTGTACTTCAAACTCAAAACATGTTTATGTAACTGGGTATAAAACTAACTGAAAGGCTTACCAATAAAAAGCATCATAAAATGCAAACCTGGTATGGATTATGGAGATTTTTTTTCATAATTTTCCCTCACTAATCAATTGATTCATAATTTACTGAGGATAATGATAAACTTATGCCCCTTGAGGTGTTGCAGGTGTGGCTACAGTGCCCGGCTGCATCAGCAGGTGGCAGACAGGAGATGGGCTTGTCTACACCTAGGGCTCTTCCCCATGGCCCCTGAACGGTTGATGGTCTGACATAGAAAAAGACTAGGTCCCCTGGGATGAACCCAGAGCCAAGGCAGAGCCTGGCAAGCTACCTGTGGTGTATTCAATATACCAAAAACAGTAACAATAATGGACCTCATTCCCAATGAATGGAGACATCACTGGCACCTGCTCAAGCAAATCGATGAACAATGGGAAGACAAGTGACAAGTAACAATGACAAGCTTCAAATTTTCAGACAAAGCAAAGAAAGCTTCTAAGAGGTTGAATAAACACTTGAGTTTTTCAGAGATTTCACTCGAATAATAATAACTAATGTACACCAACAACAAAGAGACTAAATTCAAAAAGAAACAGACAAACGTCCAAGGATTCAAAATCTGAATGTTTAATGCTGTCTGTTGGTTAAAGAGCAGGAGGTAATGGTAACTCAAAGTATTTAGAGGGATCACTTGATCATTTGAATCCCATTATTTATCGATTTGCTTGAGCGGGTGCCAGTAACATTTCCATTTGACCCTATCACATGCCAATGTAGCCCAATGGCACCTGGTTGATTCAGGAATATCAAGAGCCTCAAACCATTCCTTCAGAGTCTTGACAAGGAAGCCTGACCCTCTTGTAGGTGGGCGGCCACGTGATCTTTTGACATCCTGTGGGATCCAGTCGGTAAAGGCTCTAGTCTAGCGGTCATCTCCAAATCGCATTACATGTCCAGCCCATCTGATTTTCGATGCCTTGGCAAATGAGACAGCATCCCTGATTCTGGAATAGGGATAGAGGTCAGAGCTCCGGATTCCTTCTTTCACTTGAGTGAGGCGTGATATTCCAAGAACAGCTCTTTCGATTCCTCTTTGGGAGACCCGAATAGCATTCTCATCCTGCTTTTGTAGGGCCCAGGTCTCTGAGGCGTATTTACTGACAGCAGATTCTTCAGGTGTTTGGGTCTGACTTTGTCTGGGCCTAGTGTTGTTCCCTTCTTTACCAATGAAATGGCATGTCGGATTTCAGAAGGGAGAACGTTGGGAATGACATATCCATCCTGTGGAATTTGGTATGTGGGCAGGTGGACATGCCTATCAAAGAGATCTGAGTAGAAGTCATGGATAATCTTCTCCATTGCCTTTCTGGAAGATGTGATAGATCCATCAGGGCATCGGAGGGCAGTCATCTTGGTCTTATAGTTGGTGAAGGACAGGTTGGCGGTGCGAATGCTTTTCCTGGCTTCTGCTACATCTTCTAGTATTTCTGCTCTTCTGACTTTGAGGTCTTCCTTTATGGCTTCTCTGCTTGCTTTGGGCATTAGCATTTGGTTACCTGAGGCTCATGCCTTGCCATGTTGGCGAATGAGCTCGAGAGTTAGAGGGATAACTTCCAACAATTAATTTGCTCTTCAACTAGAAAAGAAAATAGAGCTACATCCTTTTAATTCTGCAAGCAATTATCAGAGAAATTGCATACATCCAGGAATTCTAACCACAAGTGAAGATATAATTCAAATCTGTCACATACAAAAAGCCATCTTTGATTATCAAAACCCAGTTGTCTCAAATCCTATTAAGACTGTCACATTGTGGGGTGGGGGATGGGGTTGTCAACTTACTCCTTTCACAGAATTGGAACCAATGCCTGGGAATTCCAGGAAAAAAAATATTTCAGCATAATTTAAGGAAGTTTTGAATCAATAAAGTGTTCTAAAAGCTCCAAAGTTTCCCATCAGAGGTGGTATCTGGTATTGGTAAAAAAGAAAGAGATAAGACATCAAATATTATTGAGATAAAACAAAAAATCTGGGGTCAGGAAGATAGTTCAAAGGTTGAATGGAATACATGCTTCTTTGCTTGTTTGCTTTGAAGTTACATCTGGCAGTGCCCAGTACTTACTCCTAGCTCTGCATTAAGCGATCCCTCCTGGTGAGAGTTAGAGGATCCTATGTGGTGTCAGGGGGTTGAATCCAGGTTGGCCATATGCAAAACAAGCACAATATTTGCTGTGCTATCTCTCTCTGGCCCCTACTATGTTTTTTAAGCAGGATCCCATATTTAATCTCCAACATCTTCTGGTTCCCCAGCTCCTGAAGAATGATACCTGAACATCATGTCAGGATAAGGCCCTGAGCATCATCTAGTGTGGTCCTAGTAACAGAGCAAAAAAAATTTAGATTTTAAAAATTTTCAAAAATACTTTTTGAAATCACTGTTTTATATTGACTACAGAGTAGAAGTCAAACCATTCATCTAAGCTTCTATGTTTCTAGAAGCAAATTCAGAAGCCAGAGATAAATGATAGTAGGTGAGGCAAGTGCGCGCCTTGCACATGGTCAACCCAGGATCAATTCTGAGCATCACAGATGGTCACCCACACACCACCAGGAGTGATCTTTGAACACAGGGCCAGAAGTAGGACCCGAGCACCACTTGGTGTAACCCAGCCCAAAAAGGAAAAAAGAAGTTTAAATCTCACCTCTGTTATGAGGAAATTATAAAGAAAATAAAATTAGACCCCATTTTTCACAACATAAACTCCAGATTATTTGGACCTAAATTATAGTCTTATATATTTCCTATAATTTATATTTGAAATAGTCCATGTCTCAACTATTTTATAAAGAGGTAATGACTAACTTCTATCCACTAGACACTGACATCAAACCGTTTTTCCCTTTTCATGTAACATACATGCAAGGTTTCCACGTATACCAACATCTCACAATAAGAGTGATGGAGTATATAGCAATGACATTCTTAAATTTTTGTGTGCCCCTGTCCCCTGATATATCTAAGTTTCTGTGCTTTTCCATTGAAATATCCAACTTTGAAGATGTGCCTTCTCCTTCTTCACCTCCTTAAAACATATCATTAAATAAACTCAAGAAGAAACATTTTGAAGGTAAGAGACTAAATTTTAAAGCCTCTACCATCTAGAATGCAATATTTCCCAAGAAGGGAGATACTCTCCCAAAAGACCACTCACTGGAAACATGTGTAGGTTATAGCAGCTTGGATGCAATTGTGGAGGTGGGGATACTGTCTGTTCGCTTAAAGAAAATGGAGGTGGAGTAGTAGTCAGCTGCCCCCCAGCACTGAGTACCTTTTATTCTGAAAAGGCAGTGGAAGGCAAACAACATTTGGGAACCTTTGTTCTAGAATCTAGAGTAATAGATATTAGCAATGTCTTGAACTCTAGGGAGCCACAGATCTATTAAGAGTAGCTTGGAGCAAAGAATAACTCTATACAAAACAGATTCCTTGAAGACACTCCCTGGATTGGGTTGGAAAAATAGTACAGCTTGCAGGGGAGTTTGCTCTGCATGCAGCCTACCATGGTCCATCCTTGGCATTCATTTGGTCCCCCAAAACCAACTAGGAGTGATCGCTGAGTGCAGAGCCAAGAGTAAATCCTGAGCATTACTTTGTGTGCCTGTACCCTTCACTCCCTCCCCCCCCCTGCAAAAAAAAGAGAAGAGAAGAGAAGAAAAAGAGGGAGAAGAGGAGCGGGAGAAGTGAGGAGGAAGGCAGGGGAACAGAGTGGGAAAGAATATTCACCCAACACCCATCTGAAGAGGGGTTAATGTCCATGACATATCAGGCACTGGTAGAACTTTACAAGAAGAAAACAGCCAATCCATCAAAAAATGGGGAGAAAAATGAATAGAAACTTGCAAAAAAGAAGAAATTCAAATGGTCAAAGGGCATATGAAGAAATGCTCTTCATCATTAATCATCAGGAAGATACAAATCAAAACAAAAATGAGATTATTATCTCACACCACAGAGACTGGCACACATCCAAAAGAGCAAAAACAACCAGCGCTGGTGTGGATGTGGAGAGAAAGGGACTCTCATCCACTGTTGGTGGAAATGCTGACTAGTCCAGCCCTTTTGGAAAACAATATGGACATTCCTCCAAAAACTTGATATTGAGCTCCCATTTGATCCAGCAATACCACTCCTGTGAACATACCCTGGAGACCCAAAAACACACAGCAAAAACATTATCTGCACTTCTATATTCATCTCAGCACTATTCACAATAGCAAGAATCTGGAAACAATCTGAATGCCCAAGAACAGAAGGTTAGATAAAGAAACCTTGGTACATATACACAACGGACTACTGTGCAGCAGCCAGAAAAAATGAAGTCATGCAAGGAAGAAATTCGAATGGCCAAAAGGCATATGAAAAAATGCTCATCATCACTAATCATTAGAGAGATGCAAATCAAAACAACATAGAGATATCACCTCACACCACAGAGCCTTGCCCATATCCAAAAGGGTAAAAGCAACAAGTGCTGGCGTGGATGCAGGGAAAAGGGGACTCTCATACATTGTTGGTGGGAATGTCGAACTTGTACAACCTTTCTGGAAAACAATATGGACATTCCTCCAAAGACTAAAAATTGAGCTCCCTTTTAACCCAGCCATACCACTCCTGGGAATATACCCCTGGGAAGCCAAAAACACACAGCGGAAACACAATCCGCACTTTTAGTTTCATATCAGCACTATTCACAATAGCCAGAACCTGGAAACAACCAGTATGCCCGAGAACTGATGACTGGATAAAGAAACTGTGGTACATCTACACAATGGAACACTATGCATCTGTTAGGAAAAATGAAGTTATGAAATTTGCCTATAAATGGATGGACATGGAAAAGATCATGTTGAGTGAAATTAGTCAGAAGGAAAAAGAGAGATATAGAATGACTGCATTTATTTGCATGGCATAAATATATCAGGTGGTCTTACCAAAAGTGGAAATTACCACAAGCGTGTGGGAGTCAGAGGTTAGGTAAGACAGATAAGGGAACATGTGTGAATAAATGTCGAAAGGGCTAATACCAACATAGAACTGAGCATTAAATACAGGCAAAAAAATGCACATGATGGCCTCTAAGTGTATGTAGTGCAACCCACAATGTATAAGAGAAGGAAAAGACAGAGAGAGGGAGAGAGAAAAGAGATAAAAAACCTGCCATTTAGGCAGGCTATGGGGGAGGGAATTGGGGACGTTGGTGGTGGGAAATGGGCACTGGTGGAGGATGGGGTGCTGGAACACTTATGTGACCGAAACCTCTAAACATGAGCAACATTGTAATTGTATATCTCATGGTGGTACAATAAAATGTTTAATTTAAAAAAATCCGAAAAATTAAAAAAAATGAAGTCATGAAATCTACCTGCAAATGGATGGACATGGAGATTATTACACTGAGTGAAATTAGTCAGAAGAAAAAAGGACAGATATAGAATGACTACATTCATTAGTGAGATATGAATATATACCAGTGTTCTACTAATTCTGGGAAATGGTAATGCCAGACTAGAACTGAGCATTGAATATACACAAAGGGATTTACATGATCCCTAAATGTTGTAGGGCAAGTCACAATGTGTAAGAGAAGGGAGAGGGAGAGAGAGAGAGAGATAGAGAGAGAATAAAGGAAAAGTGCCTGCTATAGAGGCAGGCTGGGGGGGAGGGGAGGGAATCCGGGGACACTGGTGGTGGAAAATGGGCACTGGTGGAGGGATGGGTGCTGGAACAATGTATGACTGAAACCCAATCACGAACATCTTTTTAATTGTATATCTCATGGTGGTATAATTTTTAAAAAAAATTAAAAATAAGGAAGGAGGAGAGAGGTGGCAAGCAGAAGGGAGGGTAGGAGAGAAAAGGAAAGGAGAGCATTTGTGGAAAGGGGGTAGAGAAGAGAGGAGAGAGAGGAGGAAGGAGAGGGAAGTGGTAAGGAGAGGAGAGAGAAGGGGAGGGGAGGAAGGTTAAGAGAGAAGAGGGGAGGGAAAAGAGGAGACAGGAGCCAGAGTTCAGTGGTTAGGGCTCTTGCCTTCCATGTGGCCAACATGAGTTCAATCCCCAGCACTTCATAAGGTCCACTAGACTGCCAGGAGTAACTCCTGAGAGCAGGACCAGGAGTAACCCCCTGAGCACTTTAGGTGTGGCCCAACCCTTCTCCTCCCCCCCCCAAAAAAAGAGGA
>JAJIBD010006567.1:0-67500 GCA_021461705.1 Cryptotis parvus | reverse complement strand
TTTCATCTAGGGGTTACAGCACTTTAGATTCCTTCTAGAAGATCCACCCAAGGACCAGTTTCCATTTAGGGGGCTTATCACTGTCCCCTTTCCTTTACTGGTAACCTGAATATATCATATTAAATGTTTCTCAATAGCATTTCTAGTCATTTTGTATAAACATAGTAAGATATATGGACTTATTTATACCCTGGATGAGCTTAACATGGTCTCTCTGGACTCAAGGAGAAGGGTGGTTTTTATAGGGACATCTCGCCATGTATCCCAGACTCTGTCCTTAGGCCAAATTAGTTTTTCCTAACCCCAACAGTGTCCTTAGTCATTTCTCTGTGGGTCATGTCACAGTCTGTTCCGTGGCAGTGTTTTTAACTTATTACACTTCTTACAGCATTTAGTCTGTCCCATGTCAAGTCCAGGGCAGCTTACTCATAGTGTGCCCTGGGTCCATCCAGGCCTTGTGGTGGGACCCTCCTTTTTAGTGTGTAAGAAACTAAGGTCAATCTAAGGGCAACTAAGGTTTAATCCTGGTAAATAATGATGGAGAAGTAAGTATTTACTTACTCTATCCAGGAGTAAGTATTTGAGTCAATTAATTTCTATATTACAAAAGCATAGCATTAATTGTCCTACCATGTCTATACAAAAAGGACATTGCTTTAACATAAATATGCAAATGGCATAGGAAAGAGAAAAGCAATATTCTTTTATAATACAAAATCCAAAGCCTTCAGAAGGTTTGACTTCTTAAATTATTTTGTCTGATAAGGAGATAATGTGACTAACAGGTAATGTAAGGACACAAGGAGAGGTTAAAGCTAATCACAGAGGATTGGGTGTGCCCTGGTGGGATTAGGGTGTGCCTCCAGGAGCACTAGAATGAGCACAATTCAATTAATCTGTGTTCAGTCCAAAATAATGCTGAAATAGCACTCCTGGGAATATACCTAGAGACCGAAAAACACATAGCAGAAACACTATCTGTACTTCTTTATTCATCTCTGCGCTATTCACTATAGCTTGAATCTAGGAAACAACCTAAATGCCCGAGAACAGAGGACTGGCTAAAGAAACTGTGGTTCATCTACACTATGGAATACTATGCAGCTGTCAGAAAATATGAAATTATGAAATTTACCTGCAAATGGATGGACATGGAGACTATCATGCTGAGTGAAATTAGTAAGAAGGAAAAGGACAGATATAGAATGACTGCATTCATTAATAGGATATAAATAGATACCAGTGTTTTACTAAATGTGTGGAAATGGTAATGGTAGATTAAAACTCACCATTGAATATACACAAAGAGACTTAAGTGATAAACTCTAAATATCTTCAGGGCTAGCCACAATGTGTAAAACAAGAGGGAGAGAGATGCAGAGACAGAGAGACAGAGAAAGAGAGGAAACAGGGCTACCTGCTATTGAGGCAGCCTGGGGGTGGGTGGGGGGGGGGTGGGGGTACATTGGTGGTGGAAATGGGGCACTGGTGGAGGGATGGGTGCTGGAATACTGTATTACCAAGAACCAATTGTGAACACCTTTGTAATTGTATGTCTCACGGTGGTATAATAAATAATTTTAAAAAATTAAAAAACAAAAAAAAAACAAAAATTATGCTGAAATGCATAAACCAGAAATGCCTAGGACTGTAATCCAACAAGTGATGCTTTTAACTAGCAAATAGAACAGTATACAAATGACAAAATGAAAATAAAGTATTTTTTTTCATAGGGATCACACCTATCAGTCCTGGCGATTGGGGTTGGAGAGTCCAGGATGAGGCTACACCTGGCAATGCTTGGAAGAAGTGCCAAAGTGCTGTATCATACTTAGGAGTCACTAAGGCTACCAGAGCCGCATGGTAGAGTGAATCAAACTCAGGTCCCGCAATTGCTGGAAATATGTTCTACCACTAGAACTATCTCCCTTTTCCTTACGAAGGAAATCTTTATAATAATAACACCTTCTCAGCCCTCCCGTACTCCAAAGTTACTTTTGAGTAAGCTGACAGCAAACTGGGATTAAACAATAACAACAATAGCAAAAACACAGCTTTCCTATCTCCTGCTCAGAGCCTTCTCTAAAAGAAAGCATGATTTATTTAGTATTTATTTAGTACTTATTTAGACAGAAAAATATTCCTATTATTCTACTAATAGTACAGAAATGATAACACAGATTGCAGATGATTGTTTAAGTTGCGCTCTTGCATACTTCCTGCCATCAAATTCACAGGACCTGAATAGGTTCTACTTCCCACTAATAGCTCTGAGACACACCTTTTCTTTTATTTCTGTTTTCTTCTCAAACCACACAGAGTAAAGTGGGAATTCTGTCTTTGCCATTCTAAGTAAAGTAAGTAAGCATTTATTGCAAGCAAGCATTAGGTATTTAGTAAGCACATGAATATTTAGCTTCAAAAAATGTATTACCATGTCGCTGCTGCTGCCTATTATTTATACTGTACTGTCCCTCACGCAGCTTTAATGTTTTGGCTGGGAGTGAGGCTATGTTGGCGGCAGGGGTCCCCTATCAGACCTCAATCCAGAGATTAATTTACAAGTAATTTAAACATGGTAGGAAAAATGAAAAGGTCAAAAGGACCAGAAGACAGGGCAGAAGGAGTGGGGCACTCCTTTGAGGGGTTCTATGATTTATTGGTGTTACAATATTTTCAAACTACTTCCAACAGGTCCCTCAATACTTTCAGGAATAAAGCTATGAAGCAATAAAATTATTCCAGACTTAGAGTTTGGAACAGATAAAAAAGTTTCTTGAAAAGCAGAGGAGAAAGAAAGTTCCTCCATGTAAGTTAAAGGTAAAGTTCCACAGCTCTAAAATGAAATCATGTAATTAATTTGCTGTCAAGAGGCTGAAAGTAGAGTCAAGCGTCAGGGCTGTGATAAATTTCTCCAAGTATTCCTATTTGTTTCACAGAGATGTCTTGTTCATTAGGGCCTGTGTTACTAATATAAGATGAATATTTTGCATTCCTACTGAGATTGGTGGAACTCTCTGTTTACTTAAGACTTTCAGGTTTCCTATTTGAGCATTTGTTTTGGTACAGTCATAGTATCTCTTGGTCTCCTGTAAGCGCAAAGCACAGGGCAAAAATTTATGATCTAGTGAACCTATGGGCTCTCACGGTCTTAAGGAGAACCCCAGGAAATTGAAGGAATGTTTAGTGTATGATAATGACAACTAAAATGGAACCTCTCTTGCCAGCAGGCTAAGGGAAATTAAGGCTTCCTCTTTCATTTTCAAGACCTTGGGTGTTGATCATTTCCACAGAGTCGCTCTAATATAATCTCTCCACTTCTTGCCAAAAACTAATTTCAAATCACTTGCAAGTTTTCTAAAGAGTCTTAGATGTTCTTATGTACAATGAGAATCAGAAGTGGTTTAGAAGAAACTCAGTGACACATCAAATTAAGCTTGCTTTTCTAAATGTATATCAGAACTATTCTCATTTTATACATTTCTGCCATTGAAAGATATTTATAAAATGCTATTTTTATACAGCAAATTGAAGAGAGTTTTCCACTTGAGAAAAAATAAAATTGCCAATTGAGCACGAATGAGCTTGCTAAACTGAATTTAGCAACTTCTCTGATTCTCAACTCCCCACCCCCTGCATCCTCTAGCCACCCACATGGGAGGGACTTAGTGGCTAGTGGCTAAACACACAAAAAAGTTCTTACCTCTAACATTCTAATATCACTAGGTACTTCTTTTTATTTTTTTTTTTTTTTTGCTTTTTTGGGTCACACCCAGCAATGCTCAGGGGTTACTCCTGGCTCTGCACTCAGGAATTACTCCTGGCGGTGCTCGGGCGACCATATGGGATGCCGGGGATCGAACCCGGGCCAGGCATGGGCAGGCCGCATGCAAGGCAAGCGCCTTACCTGCTGGGCTATCGCTCCGGCCCCAAATATCACTAGGTACTTCTAAACACAAAGCCTAGATACACCCATAAAGTAGATTCAGTTTCTCTCTTCCTAATAAAGTACAAAATTCAATTTTTTTTAAAAACCGTTTTAGTTTTGTTTTGTTTTTCAGCTCCAGGTTTAAACCCAGGGTCTCACATATGCAAGGCAAGTGTTTTAGTACAGAACCATGGAACAGTATATATTCTACTTTTTTATTTTTCAGTGAATCATAGTTAAATACACAGTTGCAAAGTTGTTCATGATTGGGTTTCAGTCATTCAATGTTCCGACACCATCCCTTCACCAGTATACATTTCACACCTCTCCCTCTCTCTTTCCTTTTGGGCATTGCAGTTTGCAAAACAGGTCTTCGCTTTTTTTAATTCATTGAATTATCTATAAATTTCAAGATTATTATAGAAATGTCCCCAGAATTATTTCTGTTTGCTGCATTAGACAATAAAAACTTTAAAAAGAATGCATTTCCAAGACAAGTTTTAGAAGAACAAGTTTCCTATAAAGCTAAACATCACTGTAACTTTATTTTACTTTGATTTTTCAAATGGAAATATTCTTGGTCTATGATCTTTTCTTCTTGACACCAAAAACTGAAAAAACAAACAGTTAACGGGTAACATAATGCTGCAATCATGGCTAAATTGACCTAGATCAAAACAAGACAAGTCAAAACAAAAACTAAATACTGAATCAAACACAGTCGACTGGCAAGATGCCCAGAAGGTCACCAAACTTGGGCTTAAGAAAATTTTCAACATTTCCTGAAATTTTCAGGCATCCCTGAGTGTTTCATTAGTAAAAAGCAAAAAAAAAAAAAATTCCAAATAAACAAGAAGGGGAAAATAACTAAGTGAAAATCTTAGAAAAGATAAATTGAACGTAGAAAAAGAAAATTGTTCTTTTCTCAATTGATAATTATATGTTTCTTGGCATTATGAACATATTATTTTAAGTAGTTTTCCTAAAAGAAAATTTATACTTTTTTTAGTTTGGATTTGTTTTATTTTTGAGTCACACCCTACAGTATACAGGGCTTAGGTCAGACCGGCGGACTATATGTGATGCCAGGGATCAAACCTGGGCCAGTGACTGCAAGGGAAGCACCTAATCCAATACACATTCACTCCAGCTCCAAGGAAGTTTTTTAATTAAAAAAAAACTGAAATCAAAGTGAAGTGTGACCGTTATCTACAGTATGCCATAGTATGACTTTGTCCTAGGTCTCCTTCACATTACCCAACTTTTCTGGAGGCAAGGTTCCTGAATGAAAAATCTACTGAGTAGAAGTCAGGAAATCAAGTTGTTATCCAGTGCCACCAACTTTTCAGGAGTTACTTTATGGTTACTGGTTACTTTATGTGATACCAAACACTGCTGGACAGCAAGGAGTGATCCATGAGCACAGAGCCAGAGCAAGCCCTGAGCACTGCTGGGTCTGCTCCCCTCCTCCCCTCCCAAAATTAAACTTTCAGATAATCTAGCAATTCCACACCTTGACATCTATTCTAAGAACATACCTGAACTGAAGTTTGAAAATACAAGTGCACACCTATGTTAAGACGGGTAAGTGGATAAAGCAATACATAATGGAATGCTACTTAGCCCAAAGGAAAAATGAAATTTTACATTTTGCTACAACATGGATATAACTAGATTATGTGTGTGTGGGGGACTGCTAGAAAGATGAATCAGGAAGAGGAAGATAATAACCAGGTGACCAGTCTCATATGTGGTATATTAAGAATTAGAGCAAAGAAAAGACAACGTCCATTGAAATCAAGCTGTAGATTTCCACGAAAGAGTCAGTGTTACCCAGCAAGGAAAGTGATACTGGCCCCTTCTCTGCTCTTACTGACCTTTGCCCTACACACACTTTTAGCAAGCTTCCAAATACTGACCAGTCCTCTTGGTCCCTTTTTTCCCTGACCTTGGATATTATTCTCGTACTTTTTTTTTTCTTTTTTGTTATACCATGTGAAATATACAATTAAAAGGATGTTCATATTTGGGTCATGCCATACAGTGTTCCAGAACCCATCCCTCCACCAGAACAAAATTCCCACCACCCATATCCCAAACAGGCGCCCACCACCCAAATCCTGCCTTCCCCTATTGCAGGCACATTTTATTTCTCTGTCTCTTTGTCTATGTCCCTGTATTTCTCTCTCTCTTCTGTGTAACAGTGTCTCATACTATTTTATATCCCTTAAATGAGTACAGTCCAGTACGACAATAATAATTAGAAATAATCACTTTGGACATGAATTAAGTGTTAAAAGTAGGCAAGAAATATACATGATAAACTTTTATTATCTGTACTGCAAACCATAATGCCCAAAAGTGAAGAGAGAGAGAGAGAGCCTGGGGGACGAGAGGGAAACAGAACATTGGTGGTGAGAAATGTACACTGGTGAAGCTATAGTTGTTGGAATATTATATGATTAAACATAATCATGAATAACTTTGTAACTCACAAAGTTACAAAGTTTGTGAGTAGCAAGTGAGTAACTGTGAATCTCACTGCGATTCAGTAAAAAAATTTTTTTTTAATTTTTAAATGAAGAGTGAAGGAAGGTTGGCAGACAGAAAGTATCCTATCACCAGTGATAGAGAGGTAATGGCATTTTTGTGGTGAGTATGGTAACAATTTACTCATAAAGAATACACATTTTGGGGGCGGAGCAACAGTCCAGCGGGTAGGGCATTTGCCTTGCACATAGCCGGCCTCTGCCGGCCCAGGTTCGATCCCGGGCATCCCATATGGTACCCCGAGCACTGCCAGGAGTAATTCCTGAGTGCAGAGCCAGGAGAAACCTCTGAGCATTGCCAGATATGACCCAAAAAAATAAAGTGCAAAAAAAAAAAAAATACACATTTAGGGTTGAAGTGACAGATGCAAAATAAAAACACATATCCATTTCCTAGGATGAGTTTCATTCACAAGAGTATTGGAACGGAACTTAAAAGTAAAACCAATCATTATGGAACAAAAAAGGGCCCTCAAGATGAAGCTGAATGAATTCCAGGTCAAAGCCTTTGTAAGTAAGCTATGTAAAAAAGTCCAATTCAGCTAACTTCTTTATGATTATTTCTGGTCTAGGCCTTCTGCCTCTAAGTAAAAACTCATGTCTCTGTATGGCATTGTAATTTTGATCATACCAAATTGACTATTCACAGCAAGGAGAGTGCTCCATCCTGTTACTGTGAATTGCAACAGCACAGACTCTAATGCTTCAAATTGTCCAGAACACGTCATTGGACTTGATGACTGAGTGTTTGAATTTGCTTCTCTTTCCCCCATCAAGAGATAGGCTCCTCTCTATTTATTCCTATTCATACCACATGAGAAGATGAGCTCTCCTCAATACCTACATAGGAGGCAAACAGAAGCAACACTTACATTAAGTTATAAATTCCATCAATCTGCAACATGAAATTTTAACTACATTTAATTTAATAATATTTCATTATAATTTTGAATACATCCTAATGAAGACCTGATTCTCCACATTGAAGCATTATTACTAAGATGCTTCTTTATCACTTGTCACTTGTCTTCCCGTTGTTCATCAATTTGCTCAAGTGGGCACCAGTAACGTCTCCATTCATTGGGAATGAAGTCCATTATTGTTACTGCTTTTGGCATATTGAATACAGCACAGGTAGCTTGTTAGGCTCTGCTGTGGCTCTGGGCTCATCCCAGGGGGCCCAGTCTTTTTCTGTGTCAGACCATCAACCATCCAGGGCTCACAGGGCAGAGTCCTGGGTGTAAACAAGCCTGTCTCCTGTCTGCCACCTGCCAACACAGCCAGGCACCACAGCCACACCTGCAATACCTCGAGGGGCAGGGCTTCTTTACAAAAAAAAAAAATTAGTCACCTTGATTAGCAATACTGTTCATTAACATTTAAGATTACATTTAAGATTTAACATTATAAGATTTCACAAGTACAGTGCTCCAAACACAATGTTCTTATATGCTTGCACTCGCATCAGGTTTAGTCTTCTAACATTGATAATGTTAGAAGTCACATCATTGGAAATTAGTCAGGGGTTAACATTTGGCATTTAAATATACAAGATGATTCATAAAAAGGCCCTCTTAGTTAGGTATTTAATATTCAATTTTATGACTTAAGTGAAAATCATGACTAATTTAAAGTGGATAATCATTTGGCATTCTTAACTGAAATTAATTCCATAAATGATTTTTTTTCAAGTAGAACTATTTGGCCCTAAGAGGACTGTCCAGATTCAGTCAAATAGTGTGGAGGGAACTGCTATTTTTGTGTATGTGATTTGAAGCATTTTGAAATGGTTTCAGTTAAGAAGGAAAGGACTCTTAAATTACTTCACCAACATTCTGCCAGTTTAGGCCTGTTCATATTCTGTGTCCTCGTTTTGCTTTCTTTTATAGTCTTGAACAAACCTTGATGTAACTGGATAAGGTTTTATTTTATTTTCTCTCAAGGACCTAAGAAACACCAGTAAGTACTTTTAACTGGTTCTCTTAAGGCCACAAAATGTTTTCCATGTGAATTTTCTTTTACAAAGAATGCTACTCCTGGGGAGCCAGATTTAAAGAATACTTAAATGTGAATGTTAACAGATTATAAATTTCACCAGAGAGTGAAATCCTTACTGCAGATAATCATTAACTTGACTGTTGATTCAAGCCAATTTACTAAGATAAAATATAGAAAGGTCCACATATAGAATTAAAAAATAAGAAAGATGATCGTTTACGGATCTCTGTATCTTTATTTTTTTTAAAAATACAGTATTTTTATAGTCTACCTTGATTTACAATATTATACAGGTTCTTGAGTATAACCTCATATCTCCATGTATATGAAACTCACAGCAAAGTCTATCAAAGTTCCAGTGTCATTACACTATCAGAATCATACCTATACCCATTTCTCCAAGTCCTCTTCACCTTTTAAGCTTGTCGCATATTTTTCATAGATTATAAGAAATATCTTTTGAAATCGTAGAATTTCTAAGAGTGTGGTGGGCATGTAAATATGAACTCTGACCATTATATTAGCATAGGTTTTATTTCAAGGTATTGGGGATTTAGGGGTGGTGTGTGTGTGTGTGTGTGTGTCTTGTGTGTCTGTGTGTCTGTGTGTATGTATGCAAGTGTATGCATGCCTGTGTGTGTATTTGTACTCACACAAGCTTACACCCATGGTTTTGAATAACAAATTCCATTTATTGTATCATACAATTTAGAAGCTTTATCTCATTTAACTTTGACAACAACATAAGAATACTGAATTAAGCACTATAGAATTCATTTGGTAAGTTGAATAACTCGCTTGGCAAAGTTATTCAACTGTCCAAAGTACCAAGAAACAGAAAATCAGAAAATCTTGAACCCGGGTCTGCTTCAAAGGATAGCCCCTCATCCTAGCCACCATCCTCCAGTTCTCTAAACTCAGGCTGATGCCTGTCCCTTACCCAGTGTGTACGCCTCAATTACCAATTGGCACGAAAATAGTGGCTTGAAAAATAAATGTTCCTTGCAGATAAACTTTTGGTACAGTTAGCACTGTGCACACCCCCCCCAGCACACACATCCTGGGCCTGAGTCATACACCTACTTTTTTTTTTTCATTCAAAGTTGGACTTTTCTAATCTATTTAAGCCCATTTGCAAAGACATTCTATTTCTGTACTAATGACTTAGAAACAGCTGGATTTTTGTTAGCCAAAATTTTGAAGTCTCAGATCTCTATTGAAAAAAGAGAGAGCACTTGTGATAATACAGAGAGAGTCCTGCAACGCTAAATTCCATTTCACCCTGATGAATTGGTATGTAAGGCTCCAGATACTGAGGGTAAGAAAAAAAAATATATATATATATAATAACAGCAATATTCCTTTTACATGTATACAGATGCCAAAATTTGAACTTATCTCATTGAGGGCTAAAAAATTCATATGCTTACAACTTGAATACTTATATGTACATTTTTGCCTCATTTAGCTTTATTTTGTCTCTAAATAGGAAAAAAAGAAAATTCCTATTTTTTCCTAAAGTATGCAAATTTTAGTAGGTAAAAATTACTTGGATGATGGTTACACCTCTGTTCTTAGGATCTTCCAAAATCCACAGCAGATTTTAAGTGCGAGTAAAGCCGAATGGAAGAACAGCGGGATCTTTCTGAAAAGTGAACAGCTTCTCCTTGCCCATTTAAAAAAAGTTGGCAGGTGTTTTTACACAACCTTTAACTGAGCTCAGAAACTAACACTCTTTCGCCTGGAGGACCGATTAAAGCACAAAAAGAGGACCCGAGGCCCTGAGCTTCAGATTCTGAAGCAGGGTGGAGCTAAGGCTCTAGATTTTGCTTTTCTAAAAATCCCCAGGTGATGCCGGGGCCACGGGAGGAGACAGCCTCGCGCTGATTCCAAGACTTCCCAGACTAGCTCCACTAAAACATAACCTGAGAACAATTCTTTTAAACGCTGAAGCCCCTCTCCCACCGGCAGATTCGGATTTAACAGCCTCGGGCTAATGCTCAACCAGCACAGTTTTAGGCTCTCAGAGTGAGTCAGGGACTCCGCGACCCTAAAGAACCTCTAATGGACCCCCCAGACTGTTCACCGCCTCGCGCGCTCCAGGACGCCCCACGTGTTTATGTCACGGACCCTTACAAGAAGATAACGGCAAGAGGGTGGGTGCAGTTGAAGGCAGTGGATCGCCCCACAATTTCGGCTCTCCATCCACAGAGGAAGAAATCAGCCCCCATCGAGTCTACTCCCTCCCCCGCGTCCCCTTCAAGAGAAACACAAGTTACTTTGCAAGACAAATCCTGATCTCTCAGACTCCAGCCAGAGTTCCTGGTTCACCAACTGCCTCCAGGCGGGGGGAGGGGGAAGAGATTGCAACCTCGGGGCACCCCAGAAAAGGAATATCCCCTCCGTGGGGGCTGGTTCTGAAGACCTCTATTTGCCTCTATTTGTCTTAGTGGCAAGGAGAAAGGTAGGCGGCGGTGTCACCTTACCTGTCGCGGTGTCAGGGCGACTTGCAGTTGAAGCAGCTGCGTTTGTGCCAAGGGTAAGTGGCTGTCCCGGGTCTTAACACCTCCTCCAAAGGGCGCAAAATCTGCACTGAAAAGAGTTCGCTGCTCTGCGCCCCGGAGTCGCTTCTGCAGGCAACGACCAGTGCGGAGTGTGGCGCAGCTGAATCTTGCTCTCAGCCCGCCGGAGGCGGAGCCAGGCTGATAAGGTTCCCTTGCCCCACCCGGCCCCGACCCAGAAGACCCAAGGGGTGGGTTTTGGATTTGGAACTCTCAGTGCAAAATGGCTTTGGAAACTTGGTGGAAACATGCTCAATTCAAATTCTGCTCGTCCAGAAGATGAGGCACTGGGGAGAGAGGCAAGATGGGTACCTCAGAGGATAGATGGGCAAGAACTTAGCCGGGCTTAGGGAAGAAGGTAAAGAACTGATTAGAGTCGCCCTTGAAAACGGCAGATCCCTCCCAGGGTTCTTCAGACTACTGACTTGCCGGCTCAGCCCCTGCCTGCCTTTGAAATAGGGGAAGTCAGGAGTTCACCTTATGGTACTAGTGAGTAGTACACTCAAGGACGTGGTCTTTCGGGCAAGACCTGGCAAGGAATTTCTGCTTAGGAGAATCAAAGTTCCTCTGGGCCCTCCTGGACCAAAACAACAACAACAACAACAACAACAACAATAATAAATTGATTAATATTCATGACTTAGTCTTAAATTACCTGCTCCTTCAACACCTCCCTCACCTGTCACTCTCTCCCTATTTATGACTGATTCCCCATTTTCCACCTCAACATGGAGGATTGCCCTTCCTTAATAAACCAGTGTGGTCTCTGCTCCCCAGAGCTCCATCCCACACCTTACCCTAGTTAATTACTCGCTTGCCTCTCTCTCAGCTCTCAGATGTTACTTGGAGAGAGTCCTTCCAACACACCTCCATCCAAATGTCTGTTGGGGGTTGGGGGATGGGTCCAGTTGGATGAAGATGTGCTAGAACGACTTCCCATCCCCTATCTCCATTTAATTCATTTATTTTGGTGTTGGGAGTACACACCTGGCATTGCTTGAGGGACCATATGTGATGCCAGGGATCTAACCCAAGTGGGCTGTGTGCAAGGCAAGCACCTTACTCCGTGTACCATCTCTTTAGCCCTTCTATTTATGTTTTGTTTGGAACCATGTCTGGCAGTGCCAGGGCTCACTCTTGACTTTGTACTCAGGGATGGCTCCTGATGGTGCTCGCTAGACCATACGAGGTAGCAGGTATTGAACCCGGTTAAGCAGCATCTCTCCAGCCTCTCCACTTTGTTTTTTGACACAAATATGAAATTTTCTTATTCTTGGATTTTGCATTCATCACAAGGTAAATTCTATGAGAACAGAGAAACTGTTCTCAACTTTTATTCTTTGCATGTACATAATAGCTGAATTTAGCAAGTGCTTGATAAATATCCGCTGAATGAAGGTGTGCAATAATTTTATCCCTGGGGAAGAATTTTCACAATCAAGTCCCTTTCTTTAATAACTGAATTATGTGAGGTATAAATACCTTCTTGACAGAGAAGCGAACAGTGTGCTTCTCTGAAAGCATTGAAAATGATAATACCAGCCTAGAACTGAGCATTGAATATGGGCAAAGGGATACACATGATAACCTCTAAATGTATGTATTGCAAACCACAATGTGTAAGAAAAGGAAGAGACAGAGATAGAGAGAGAGAGAGAGAGAGAGAAAAGAGACAAAGAACCTGCCATCATAAAGGCAGGCTAGAGGACGGGGGAGGGAATTGGAGACATTGGTGGTGGGAAATGGGCACTGATGGGGGGATGGGTACTGGAACACTGTATGACTGAAACCCAAACATGAACTTCTTTTTAATTATATATTCCATGGTGGTATAATAAAATATTTTTTTAAAAATAGTTTGCATTTCTTAGCAAAATAATAAATAGATACTTTCTTGGAACAATGGAATAATTGGGATAATGATAGTTTCCTCTATTTCCTCATTCATTCATTCACTCATAAATTCATATTAGAATTTATCATTATGCAAATATGTCTCTTCATGAGTAATATCAATGAAAATAATTTCTCAATATGAAAACAATGGAAATCAACTTCTAATAACATCTTTATTTAAAAAAAAGCAAATGCTTCTCAGCAAATGCCCAAATTCCCTCTTCTTTTTGCAGTGGAAATTGATGCTTTTCAAAACCAAACCTGCATCTGCTTTTCATTTAAAGAGTAAGAGTTTCTTCCATTTTTGCACTGTGTTCCATCTCTGTGTATCTTCGTAGAGACTACCCTATTAATGGCTACCTCTCCTTGTGTCTTTATTCTTTCCCTCTTAATGTATTTAAACTGGCTCTAGGCTTTCGTATACCAGCTCATTCGGTACTGATAGTTTTGTGATTTCTGAAAATGCTTCAGCATAGTTTGCTAGCTATTACTTATAATCCATGAATCACAGGTACGTTACCATATTCTGATTCAGGGCATCGGTGACAGGACCTAGGATAGACAGTTTGCAGACCTTCCCTGGAAGGTAGGGATTAATATTCCTTTGTCTAAAGTACAGATACATGTCAGTTCTTTCTTTATTATTATTTTTTTTTTTTGCTTTTTGGGTCACACCCTGGGGATGCTCGGGGGTTACTCCTGGCTCTGCACTCAGGAATTGCCCATGGCCACGCTCAGGGGACCATATGGGATGCCAGGGATCGAACCCGGGTTGGCCTTATGCAAGGCAAATGCCCTACCTGCTGGACTATCACTCTGGCCTCAGTTCTATTCTTTCTTAATCTTTCAGTAGGTCTTTACTAGTTAGACCTTTCCTTCTCCCTCTTCCTCCTTCTCCTCCTCCTCCTCTTCTTCCTCTTCATTCTCCTCTTCCTCCTTTTCCTCCTCCTTACTCTTTCTGATTTTATCTAAGTTTATTTTGAAAGCAGGAACTTATATAAAAATATTACATTTAAGGTGTGAGAAACAAAGCAAAAAAAAAAAAGCACATATATAGAATTCAGATGACAATGTTCCTTGTAAAATGTCACAGTTTGATATCTACCATCAACTTTCCATTTAAAATCATATGGAAGTATTTTATGGACCTGCTAAAAGGTTTCTTTTTTATTTAGGCACAAGGATTTACAAGGATTTTTATAATAGAGTTTTAGGCATACAATGTTCCAACACCAAACCTACCACGAGTACCAACTTTCCTCCACCAGTGTCCCTTGGTTTCCTCTGGCCTCTCAGGCTGCCACCTCAACAGGATATTTAAAGTTTAGTCACAGTATTTTGGGTCTTCTGCTTACACTGTTGTGGGCTCTGTAATTTAAATATAGACACTCACCTCTACAAGAACACATGGTCAAGGCCCCTGATCCTAGCCCATTTCCTTCTGTGCAAGCACTTTTATCTTCCCTCCTCAATTTTTTCCTCCTCATTGTCATCATCTAGGGTCAAGCGTTTTTCCCACCATTGTTACCTTCCATTCCTTATCGTGTTATTATATATAGCACAGAGGTGTGAGGTCATCCAGCGACTACCTTATCCTCCTTTAAATAACTTTTACCCCTTACTGATTTTTCACCTGCCACTACTACAGATTTCCCTTTTTTATTGGCTAATTTCTAGGTTCCTATTCTTAAGCCTTCTTCCTAGTCTTCTAAAGCATGTTATCCATTCCCATAATGTCATTCATAACCAGGCTGCTTAACCTGGAATTCCTGTTTGGTTCTCAGAGGTCAGTAGGTTGATAAAATTTTCATCCAGTGTTTTGTGAACATATATACCTTACTCTGACTGTTGAGAAGTTCCATGACCTTTAGTAATTTCAAAACAAGGTATTTTGACCACACACCAAAAAGAACCTTTCATCTACTCTCCAACTCAGATATTTTTCTCAAGTTTTGCCCAGTGTCCCTGGTGTCTGCTGGTCATCTTGTATAGGTGACAGATACTTCAAGTAAAATATGAGTTTAATATCTTTCCGCATCTATTCTAAAATCAACATAAAGTCTGCCCTTCCTCTCTGGATTTTGTATCTTTCCCACAATCTCACCACTATCTATTCAAGACATGGTTACTGTCTTCACTCTAAATTTACCCTCATTTGATTAAATTACTAACATAATTTTTATTACTTTTAAGTTAAGCATTCCTCCAAGATTCTTACCTCTAGATTTTCCAAACATCACTTCTGCTCCACCTCCTCACCTCTCTTGACTTGCCAAAACTGAACTTTTCCTGCTTGAGATGCTTGATGTCCAGACATCTAACCTACAGATATCGAATAAATCATTTGTGTCGGATTTAAGTTTTTCTAGTGGTGGGGGAGGGAATTCAAGCCACACCCAGCTGCCCTCAGGGTTTATTCTAGGCTCAGTGCTCAGGATCACTCAGAGATCAAACTCAGTGCTCAGAGATCAAACCAGAGTCAATCACATGCCAGGCAAGCATATTAACTTTTGTGTCTTTCTCTGGCTCATAAGAACATGTAAAATCTAATGCCAGCATATTGTATTCTATTGCATTAATATAAATTTTATATTCTTATATATAATAAATACATCATTATATATAATATATGTCATATTATACTATGTATTTCAAATAGTGCCAATATGTTATATTATATTGTATTGTATAGTATAAAAATGAAGTTTTTGTTTTGTTTTTGTGGGGATTAGAGGATACACCTACTAGTGCTCTGGGGATTTCTGAGAAGTTTGGAATTGAACTAGTTTTAACTACAAGTAAGGCAGTTGCCTTAAACCCTGTACTATCTCTTTGGCCCCAATTTGTGTTGTTTTAAGTTGCTGGAGTGATTTGTTTTATAACAAATAGAAAGCTAACTGTATAAATCCTGTTATTCCAGCAGTGTTTGATTTTTTGAAACTGTATCTTTTAATAAATGTTGTATTGTAACATACAATAGATTAATCATCTATTACATACATTAATGAATAATTTTATTAACAGTTGTTTCTAATTTATTTAAATTTTATTCAAATTTTTATTTAAAAGATACACATGACAACCTCTTAATGTATGTATTGTAATACACAATGTGGAAGGGAAGGAAAAAGAAGAGAGAGAGAGAGAAAGAGAAAGAAATAAAGAACCATGGGGCGGAGCGATAGTCCAGCGGGTAGGGCGTTTGCCTTGCACGTGCCGGTCCATGCCGGCCCAGGTTCTATCCTCGGCATCCCATAAGGTCCCCCGAGCACCGCCAGGAGTAATGCCTGAGTAAATAGCCAGGAGAAAACTCTGAGCATCGCCGGGTGTGACCCCAATAGATAGATAGATAGAAGAAGATAGAAGATAATAGATAGAAGAAGAGATGATGAGAATGAAAAAGAGAGAGAGATAGAAGAGAGATGTGAGTGTGGTAGATGTGTGAGATAGATGGGAAGAAGAGGGGGAGAGAGGTGGAGGAGGTGGAGGAGGGGGGGGGGGGGGGGGGGGGGGGGGAGGGGGGGGGGGGGGGGAGGATGGGGAGGATGGTGGGGGTGAGGTAGGGTGGGGTGGGAGTGTGGAGGGGGAGGATAGTGAGTGTGTGAGTAAAGTAGGGGAGTGTAGGAGGAGTAGATAGATAGATAGATAGATAGATAGATAGATAGATAGATAGATAAAGAACCTGTCATAGAGGCAGACTAGGGGAGGGGGAGAGACTGGGGGCATTGGTGGTGGGAAATGGGCACTGGTGGAGGGGATCGGTGCTGGAACACTGTATGGCTGAAACCCAAATGTGAACATCTTATGAACATCTTTGTAATTGTATATCTCATGGTGGTATAATAAAATATTTTTTTATAAAAAGACTTGCACATAAACTTTTAACTTGAAAAGGTAAATTCAGACTCATTTTCCATGTGTTTCTCAATTTTTGTTTTAGAGTGTTGTATCTAAGTCTGTAATATTATATCTTCCTCCTTAGCAAGAGACCTACATCATAGACCCCAAGCATAGAAAAAAGCCAAGCCAAAGAGTCCTTCATGTCCCCTCCTGTCCACTTTGTATCATCTCAGCCCTATCCAGACCCAGGCTATTTACACCAACGGAACTCTATTACCAAAAAGATTCCTAATAATTGGCATTACTGTATTGAGTTTCCATCTGTTCTGACATTTAGAGACTCATTTCTGCTCTGAGAGGAACTATTCTTTCTCTTCTCCAGAATAATAAGCTATATTAACACTATGTTAGTGCAGTCTGTTTCAAATTCTCAACAACTAAAGCATATTTCATTAATCTACCACAATAAGCATAAGTCACACAACTAAAAGCCAGTGCCACTGACAACAGCTGCAGTGATTATGCTGTTCATAATCACATTCACATGGGAGTAGGAAATATTTAGTGAGTGAACAATGAACCTAATGTGACAAGACCAAGGTAGAATGACAGCAATGTTGTTTGAATACATTGATGCACACTGAATACACTGATATTATTCCAAGCATCACGATCACGATCACGATCTTCCCGTTGATCATCTATTTGCAGAGCGGGCACCAGTAATATTCCATATGTCCTTTCTCATGCCAGTAGAGCCAGGGGCACGGCTGCTACAGGAACATAAAGAGCCTCAAACCATTATATTAGGTCATGGGAATGACCCAATATAATGTTACTGGAATTTGGCATATCAAATACAACATGAGAAGCGCCAGCTTGCTGAGCGGAGGCAAACTCTAAAAACACCTCCAAATAAAGCATTTATTGATGAGCCGGGGGCCGCGGGGATGGGCTGGTCCTGGGTGGAGTTTTGATGAGAGGGAAGTCCAAATGTGGAAAATGGCAGCACCGGAGTGGATTGCTTGTTGTGAGGGCCTGCGGGGTGGCAGGGCTAGAACCCGCCATGCCTCCGTGCCATGACGGCTGGCACAGGGAGAGCAAGGAACAACTCGCCCCATGTTTGAGAGTCTCACATCCAAGCATATAGTTAGAATTTGGGAGACACAGTTATAAAGTAAAAAAATCTTGTTCTCGGGCGGGCGTAGCCCAGCGGGTAGGGCGTTGCCTGCCGCGAGGCTGGCCGCCGGTTCGATCTCCGGCATCCCATAGGTCCCCGAGCACCCAGGGTAATCTGAGTGCAGAGCCAGGAGGAACCCTGGGTGTGACCCAAAAGAAAAAAAAAAAAAAATCTTGTTCTCCTTCATAAGTAGGTAAAGAAAACACTCTAAAATAGTATTTACTCACAAAGGTAAGCATATCTTAAATATATTTTTAAGGTCAGTAGGCAGGCTCATTTGAAGTAAATCTTATATATTCTCACACCTGGTTTGATAATTATATGTGTGTGTATGTATGTATGAAAAAAAATACAACTAAAACATAAATCAAAGACCTGCACAGAAAGAGTAAAAAGTTACCTTGGAGAGGTTAAGTGTAGATTAACTGGTGGTCTCAGAACTGAAAAACCACAAGGACCAAGTTCAGCAGGACAGGAATAAACTAGAATGATCACTTGATCACTTGACATCTCGTTATTCATCGATTTGCTCAAGCGGGCAGCAGTAACATTTCCATTTGACCCTATCACATGCCAGTGTAGCTCAATGGCATCTGGTTGTTTCAGGAATATAAAGAGCCTCAAACCGTTCCTTCAGGGTCTTGATGAAGAAGTCTGACCATCTTGTAGGTGGGTGGCCATGTAAACTTTTGACATCCCATGGGATCCAGTCAGTAACGGCTCTAGTCCAGCGTTGGTCAGTCTCCAAATCGCATTACATGTCCAGCCCATCTGATTTTCAATTACTTGGCAAATGAGACAGCGTCCCTAACTCTGGAACAGCGACAGAGGTCAGAACTCCCTTATTCCTTCTCTCACTTGAGTGAGGGCTGATATTCTAAGCATAGCTCTTTCAATTCCTCTCTGGGAGACCCAAATAGCATTTTCATTCTACTTTCATAGGGCTCAGGTCTCAGAGGCATATGTTAATGCAGGAGAGAATGGTGGAGTCGAAAGAGATGTGCCCAGAGCTGGAAGTTCTTTGTCTTTTTTGCTATTTCTTCGACGCTTTTGAAGGCATTCCATGCTGCTAGTCTGGAATGAAGGCATTCCAGACTAGAATGATAGTGGCCACAAAGTTGCCAGGAAACTGAAAAAACTGACCTGAAAAAAGACAAACTGGATAGAAATAAACTGGAAAGTCTTATAAAAGCTTTAAAGATTTTAAACAACTAGTCAGTACTCATCCAACAAAGATTTTGCTCTAGACACCTAATAACACTACTATGATTTCTCCTCTCCCTGTAGTATTCCAGCCAGTCCTACCTATAGCACTCCTTCAGATACTTTACCTTAAGTGGTTGCCAACTCATGCATTTGAAAATAACCCTAACCTCAAAACAATTTTCCTTGGAGAAATATCTAGGGTGTGGACTGCATAGATAGACTTAAGATGCATGCTCCATCCTAAGTTCAATTGTGAGCCATGGTTATAGGAGTGATTCTGAGAGCACAGAAAGAAGAAAGTAGGGTTTTCAAATAGATCAAGAGCTCCATTAACTAAAATACGAAAATTCGGCATGTGTGAGAATCCTGAGTCAGATCCCTGGTACCATATGGCCCCTAAGCACCATGCCCTATAGTGTTGGTGGCTCCCACCACTGCTGTGACCAAACATCTTGGATGACCAGGCCCAAGAATTGATCTGCCCAATCCAATTGGCAATGTATCTCTAAGAGTGATCCTGGCCCCTAAATCATTGCTTAAAGTACATCCCCCTCCAAAATAAAATTGGAAAGAGCCCAGAGAGAAGGTGATACCAAAAAAGGAACTAATCAACTGGAGAGATATTATTGGGATTAAGACATGTGCCTTACATTTTATTGACACGAGTTTAAACCCCAGCACCCACATAGAATCCTCAAAGCTCATCTAGGACTAAACCCTAAGGTATGTCCCTAAACCTACTTTCCCCAAATAATTAATATTTATCAATCTATATCTTTTCCTCTCCAGCTTCTAAATACAATATTTTCCCAAGGAAATACAGTAATTATTCCATCAGATTACTAGTCAGTTTCAAATCCAAGAGTTTATTGCTCTTGGCCACATAAGCTGTTTTAACAACTCATGTCTAAATGATCAAATTAATCAGTCCAGTTGAAGATAGAATAAATAATTACAGTCAAAGCCCCTCCATTCAACACTAACTTGGTAAATAAAAAGAAAATAAAAAAATATATATATATATATATATATATATATATATATATATATATATCAGCCCCCCGCCACTTTGACTGTAATATATTCTGTTAAATGGAAATAACCAAGACCCATTTCCTGGGTGAGAAGTGAGCTCACTGGTAGCCCATAATTCAACCATGGGACATCTTTGCCAAGATCTGAGAAATATTTGAAGAGACAATTCCTTAAACTCTATCTAGACCACTTACAGAGATGAAAAACTGAAGTCAGTACCTCATCCAACAAATATCTTGCTCTAGACACCCAACCTAATAACAATGGTCCCAACACTTTCCAAGCATCATGTTAAATAGGAGACTAGGTTGAGCACCTCATCCCATTTGACCTTTGACTCAAAATATAGCATAATTTCATCTTCATTATCTTCATTGGCTCAAAGACAATATATGATTATGTACACAGGAAGCTCATACAAGAGGACCAGGGAGTCAATTCCTCCAAAAAGGCAATCTATTTGCATCTGTGCTTCCTACTTTTCTATATCCAATCAAACTAACTTTTCATTCAACGGAGGAACTTGATGCAGTACTACCCAAGTATTCAGAGTATTACACTCTAAAAACCCTCATTTTCCAAGCTACACCAGTTCTCTAAAAGAAGCTTTTTATTTATTTGTTTTAAACTTTTACCTATTTTCAAAATGATCTTCAGCGAAATTAATTTCAACTTTTCTAGGGCCCTGCTAAAAATTGCAGAGACAAAGTGCCCACCCCCCAAAAGTCAATATTTTAAATATCTCCTTCTGTTCCTGAAACACTCAAGTGGTCTGAGTTCCAACTTACTACAGGCTATCAGTTTCAAAAAACTCTACCATAATGGGTAATAATATGGCCAACTGTCCTGGAGGTGGGACAGGTTATGGCCTTTGCCTGCCACCCCAATAGAGCCTCATAAGCAAGAAAAACCTCACATACCACAATAGCAGCCATTTTCAAGGTCCCTACTCCACAGCACATCAGAGACCCACCCAAGAGAGAAGTCAATCTCAAGCACAGGTATGCAGGTCTTAGTGGCTAAACACACCAGGCTTCCATGAAGCTGGAGCTGGGCCTCTCCCCATACCTGTGGCCCCTCCAGAAGGCCTGGTTGGCCTGCCCAGAACTGCTGCTGGCACCGTCGGTCATGAGCCAGGGACTCAGACACACAGAAAAGCTGCTGCTGGCTCTTCCTGTGTCATGCAGCCACAAAGTCTGGTATATCTCACCACCTGGTATATCTCACCACCTGATGTACAAGGTATCCTAATACATTTCATAGTGGTGTACAATCACAAGTGTGTGGGCACGATGTGTGCTTGTGGGAACATATCGATAATTTCCTATAGAGTGGGCTCAAATGGCACAATGGAGAGTAAATCATCTCCATGAGACTTTCATCTAGGAACATATGCTTCAGCCATATTTAGAGAATTACCTCCAACAAGATAGAATAAATTATTCAGGGTATCCTTAGGACAAGCTCAAAAGAAGTAGAAAAAAAATGAAAATGCATGTTGTCCAAAGATGCAGTGGTGATGGGTCTGGGGTTACTAGTAGAAACCCACTACGTCTAGAAACTCAGAAAGTGAATGCAAGAACAGAAATCGGTCAGACTGGCACATCAGAACTCAGAAAAAGAGTCATGACTTTATCAATATTATTCTCTTATATGGGCTGTATTAGCGCCGGCTAATGGAGCAATCATGGGGATGGGGGGGTGGATGGGAAATGAGAGTCTCTGGTGGTGGTGGGGGCACACTGGTGGTGGGATTGGTGTTGAACAATGAATCTTTCAAATACTTTCTAACAACTATACTTTGTAAATCACAGTGTTTAAATAAAGTTAAAAAATTATTTAAAAATTGAAAAAATGATTATGGTCAACTTCCCTACTCTGGACTGAGACATCTTTTTCTGCTTACCATCCTTCCTCATTTACATAGTTTGCAATTTAAACTTTGTGATTTCTAGCATTTTTTTCCCCCCTAATTTCAACATCAATTAGATTCCTTAACTTCAAGCACTGGCACTATTTCTAAATTTCACAGAAAATGAAAATTTTGAAAATACATGAATAACTAGTAGGTGCGTTAGAAAATTAAATTTATTTTAATTTAATTAACTTATTATTAGTGTTTAGTATTAGTACATAAGTCATCGCTGTAACTTTTTGGGAGGAAATGGGGTATTCAGGTCTTCTTGTCTGTTTTTCTTAAGATTTTTTAATTCCATAAACCATGACTGCCTAGATCTTCCTAGAATATACCCTGAGAATGAAGACACCTCACAGAAAAATCAAAATAGAAGAAGAGTAATGTATTATTTTTTTAATATTGACACATAAAGATTTCTGAAATGAATTTGTCTTCTGCATCTTTTCTTTATGTGAGCCAACAACTACCCTTTTTGTTTAGCTAACTTAACTTGGGTTTGCCCTCAACATTATATTGAACCTAAAGCATCTCTGAAGCTTGCCCTCAACCTAACACTGAGCTCAGAAAAAACAATTCTTAAACTGACTCTTAAGAAAAACTAATGTTCATATAAAATATTTTTTTGCATCTCAAATCCTAGGTTTAAATGCTAAATGTCAATGCTTAATGTCAGAATTTGGCATCAATTATGAATATCTTATAAATTCCCCCAAATGCAAAAGTCTGAAAAGAATCATATTCAAACTTGGTTGGATGTTCTGCAGATCTTATTTCTGAAGCCATGGTTTAGATCCAAATGTGAGAACTGAAATTTGGCAGATAAATAATTTTTAAAAATACAAATATACACAGACTGCAGTTACAGTGTTTTGGGATAACGATTTTTATTCTATAGCTATCACTTTCTGAATATTAGGTCCCAAAGTTTTGTGAAGATGATAACATGGAGTATTCATGTTCCCCTAGATTTGAGTCACATTTATGTTAGGACTAAAAAAGCAAAAGTCAACTTTCTTATATTTAAACTACAATAAATATATGAGAAACTACCATTACATGTAATATTAGGTCTCTTCCTGCAGAAACTTTTCAGAAGTTACTTCATTGTGGTTAGTTCAGTGAAAAGGAATGATAAGAAGTAATTAGAGTTCATGTTGAAATCATTTATACACAAGAATATTCAAAAGTTAAAGAAATATTTAAATACAATAATAGTTGGAGATTTCAACTCTTCTCTGTCACCTGTTGATAGATTAACTAGACTAAAACTCAGCAAGAAATCATGTTGAGTGAAACTAGCCAGAAGGGAAAAGACAGATATAGAATGACTGCATTTATTTGCATGATCTATCTATCTATCTATCTATCTATCTATCTATCTATCTATCTATCTATCTATCTATCTATGTATATATATATATACATAAAACATGGATCAGGAGATCTTGTCAAAGGTGGAATCTAACACTAACGTGTCAGGTAAAACATGGATCAGGAGATCTTGTCAAAGGTGGAATCTAACACAAAAGTGTGGGCATCAGAGGTAAGGTAAGATGGAGAAGCGAACAGTGTGCTAATAATTGTCAAAACTGATAATGCCATCCTAGAACTGAGCATTGAATACATGCAAATAGATACATATGATAACCTCTAAATGTATGTATTGTAATCCACAGTGTGTAAGAGACAGAAGAGAGAGAGAGAGAGAGAGAGAGAAGAGAAGATAAAGAACCTGCCATAGAGTTGAGCTAGGGAGGGTGAGGGAATTGGGGACATGGTGGGAAATAGGCACTGGTGGAGGGATGGGTGCTGGAACACTGTAAGACTGAAACCCAAACATGAACTTCTTGTAATTGTACATCTCATGGTGGTATAATAAAATATAATAGATAAATAGATAAATAGATAATAAATAAATAAATAGACAAATAAATAAATTAAACTCAGCAAGAAAATATTAGCTTTAAGGAAAAAATAAGAGAGATGTTTAGTAGATACACATAGGGCTTTCACCCTCAAAATTCAGGTATACATTCTTCTCTAATGTAGCTTATATATTCTCAAAGATAAACCACAGGCTAGGCAAAAACATAGTTTTATGAAGTAAAGAGGATATAATTCATATCAGCTATCTTCTAAGACCATGATGCAGTGAAAAAGAAGTTAATCAAAAACAGAAATGGGGAAATATCTCAAACATCTGGAAATTAAACAACTCACTAGTAAACAATCAGTGGGTCAGAAAGGAAATTTGAGAAAATCACAAGATTCCTGGAAGCAAAATAGAATGAGGACAAGAGCTACCAAAACTTGTGGGACACAGCAAAAGCTGTGCTAAAAAGGAAAGTTCATAGCTATACAAGTATTCATTTGGAAGGAAGAAAGAGCTCACATAAATTACCTAACTGCACAGATTAAGAAACTGGAAAACAACCAGCAAAAGAAACCCAAAGCAGGCAGGAAGAACAAAACAATAAAACTTGGAGCAGAAAGTACTGAAATGGAATCCAAAAAAAATCAATCCAAATATTACTAAAACCAAGAGCCATTTCTTTGAATAAATAAGCAAAATCAATAAACAAATAGCAAGACTCACAAAGGGTGTGGGGAGAACTATAATTAACCAAATATAAAATGAAAAGGAGGACAGATATTGGAGAAATTCAGAGGATAATCAGAGACTACTTTGAAAAGCTTTATGCAACAAAATGAAAGAACCTAGAAAAAATGGATAAATTCTTGGACTCCTATAATTTTCCAAAGCTGAATCAAAAAGATAAGGACTATATGAACAGACCTTTCACTATTGAGGAAATAAAAATGGTAATCGAAATTCTCTTTCCCTCAAAAGCCCAAATGGGCTCACTAATTTGTTCTTTGAAACCTTTAAAGAGAGTCACTGCCAAGACTTTCCATGCTCTTCCAGGAAATTGAAGAAACAAATATTCCCAACCAGTTTCTATAAAGCAAACCCTGATATCAACGCAGAGACAGCACAAAAAAAATCAAAGTTAAAGACTGATGATAAGATTAATATATATGGAAAGAATCTAAACAAAATACTAGCAAATCAAATCCAATAAATCATCAAAAAAATTCTATCCTATGTCAAAGTGGGATTCATCTCAGTGACACAAGGATGGTTTAACATACACAAGTCGATCAATATAATACACTAGATCAATACAAGAAAAAATTTTAAAAATCACTATTTCAATAGCTTCAGATAAAGCATTTGACAAGATTCAGCATTCATTCATGATGAAAACTATCAATAAAATGGAATTTGAAGGACTTTTCTCAACATAGTCAAAGCCATTTACCACAAAATCACAGCAAACAGTACACTCAATGGGGAAAAACTAAAAGCCTTCCCTCTATGATCAGGCATGAGCCAAGGATGCCTGCTCTCACCACTTCCATTTAATATAGTACTGGAAGCACTGTTGCAATTTGGCAATAAAACAGATAAATATTAAGTACATTCAGATGGGAAAGGAAGAGTCAAGCTTTTTATATCATCTGCAAATAGTAGATTCACAGATGAAACGACACTTTATTTAGAAAACCCTAGAGACTGTACCAAAAAACTCCTAGAAACAACTGTATTTGTATTTTTTAAAAAGTGGCAAACTACAAAATTGACCTGCAAAATTCTATGGCTATCTTATATGCAAATAATAAAATAGAAGAGAAAAATTGTTTTTAAAAATCAATCCCATTAACAATTGTGCTTCAAAAAATCAACCTTTAAAGAGATGAAAGACGATTAGAAAAAAATTGCAAACATGACTTGCAGAAATAAGAGAGGATGTGAGAAAATGGAAGCACATCCGCTGCTCATAGATCGGGAGGATTAATTAATATCATAAAATGGCAATATTCCCCAAAGCATTAATCAGATTAAATGCAGTCCCTATAAGTATACTCATGATATTTTTTCCAAATTAAAAGAGATCATACACTCCTGAAACTTATATGGAGCAAATATTACCCACCCACCCCTGCCCCTGCCAAATAGTCAAAGAAATCCTTGGAATATAGGATGATGCTATGAATTTCCTTAACTTCCTACTGTACTACAAAGCAACAGCAGTTAAAACAGCATGTTACTAGAATAAAAATTGCTCCTCAGACCAAATAAATAGAATTGAAAATTCAGTAACAGATCCTCAGGAATAAGGCTATTAAGTTAATCTTCTATAGAGGAACAAAAAAATATGAAATGGAACAAGGAAACCCTCTTAGAAAGTGTTGCCAGATAAACGGGAAAACTGGTTAGCCACATGCAAAAACAACAACAAAAATGAACTTAGGGGGGCGGAAAAAAATGAACTTAGGCCTCTATCTATTGCCATTCACCAAAGTAAATTCAAACTGGATTAAAGACCTTGATGTCAGACCTGAATATGTAAGATACATAGAGGAGACATTGGCAGAACTCTCCATGACATTGAAGCTAGAAGTTTGAGAGAATGAAATGCCACTAACCAAGAAAGTGAAAGCAAAGATTTAATGAATGGGACTATGTTAAATTAAGATGCTTCTGCACCTCAAAGAAAACAAAACCAGAATTAAAAGACAGCCTACAGACTGCAAGAAATTCTTTGCCTATGCTTATCCAGCAAGGGTTAATATTAAAGATATATAAAGAACTGATAGAACTTAACCAAAATAATACAACCCCATAAATAAATGGAAAGAAGAGGTGAACAGAACTTCCTCCAAAAAATACAAATAGTCATAAGGTATATTTTAAGATGCTAGACATCACTAATCATCAGGGAAATGCAAGTCAAAGCAACAATGAGATTATACCCCAAGGGCTCAACAACACAATATAGAAAGAACATGCACTCCTATGTTCATTTCAGCACTATACACAATATCCAAACTCTGTAAACAACCCAAGTGACCAAAAACAGATGACTAGAAGAATCTATGATGTGTATGTGTGTGTGTGTGTGTATATATATATATATATATATACACACACACACATCATACACACATTAGGCCAAGCAATATCCCTATGTGTGTTTGTGTGTGTGTGTATATATATATATATATATATATATACATATATATATACACCACTTTGAATTTTACCACTTTGTAATTCATGGTGATTCAATTAAAAAAGAAGAAATATACATTTTTTGCTTTCTAAGAATTCATTTATGGTTGAAATATGTCTAATATGACAATACATATTCAGTACTAATTTTCATTTTAGTTTATAATTGCTAGTATCAAAATCATATCTATATATATAGAGAGAGCAATATCCCTAATATATATATACACACATAGGGATACACATACACACATAGGGATATTGCTCAGTCCAAAGAAAAGGTGGTCATGCAATTTTCTGATACAAAAAAAGGAGTTGGAGAGTATCATACCTTGTGAAATGAGTTAGAGGGAGAGAGACACGTAAAGAATCATCACTCATATGCAGGATATAAAGGAATATAGTAACAGTGTTATAAACCACAGTGCCTAAAAAGAGGGAGGGGAAAGAATAAAAGAAAAGTGCTGCTATAGGGGCAGATTAGGAGGTGGGAGGAAAACTGGGGATGTTGGTGGAGGGAAGTGGACATTGGTGAAGGGACTGATGTTGGGGTACACCTGAAAGTCAATCATAAAGAACTTTACCACTTTGTAATTCATGGTGATCCAATTAAAAAGAAGAAATATACATTTTTTTGCTTTCTAAGAATTCATTTATGGTTGAAATATGTCTAATATGACAATACATAGTCAGTACTAATTTTCATTTAGTTTATAATTGCTATTAGCAAAATCATATCAATAAGAATTCTACTGTCACAGAATTCTTTGTTCAATTTGTAGGAGATAGAATGGAACAGATTGTTTTTAAAATCTATGTCCATTAATTTTAAAATTAGCATTTCGTTCTCTAAGAATTGTTTCAAGCTTTATTGTCTAAAGGAGAAAGAAATAGGAGAAAATTGATTATAAAGATATTGATGATATTTCATATGTCTCTAAAAACTAATATTTTTTCAAGTTTTTTTTTAAACTTTCCAGAGTAGGATCCACGAGTAACTGAGCATTGCTGGGTATGGGTATGACCCAAAAAGCAAAAAAAAAAAAAAGTTATTCTTATAGGTCATGTGCTCATTCCTTCAATCTTTTTGTTAGCATTTCTCAGAAATATCTTCATAAGGTGACTAGGTCCCTCAGTAATAATTCATTCAGGAAATGCAAATAATGAGCACTTGGAGAAGATATCACACAATGTGCTCTTTGTTTTGGAAAATTAAAATACGAAGAAAGTGGGTCAGAGCGATAGCACAGCAAGTAGGGCGTTTGCCTTGCACACGGCTGACCTGGGTTCGATCCCCAGCATCCCATATAGTCCCCCGAGCACCACCAGGAGTAATTTCTGAGCGAAGAGCCAGGAGTAACCCCTGAGCATTGCTGAGTGTGACCCAAAAAAAGCAAAATAAAAAAATTAATTAATTAAAATAAAATAGGAAGAAAGTAACGAAGGGAGAGGAAGAATGGGAGAGGGAGGGAGGAAAAGAAGGAGGAGAGGGCGGGAGGGTGGAGGGAGGGAGGAATACAATTCATGTTAACAATTTCTAGAGTTTTTTTTTTGTCATAAGTCACTTAGTATCCAAATTGCATTTTTCCAGGTAAATGACTCAGCACTCATTCCCTTAAATTTTAATCATTTAATTTCAATTTTTTATAAAGGTCACTTTGACCAGATTTAAGAGAGATTTCATCATATGTCATATGAAAAATCGTGATGATGAATGAAATAATGTCTTTCCAGCTCTAAGATGTTTGGACTTGTATGGGCATATTCGAGTAAGTCAGAGCTATTATTATACTTTATATAACCCTAAATTTTCCCCACATTGTCACATTCTGTAAATCACTGCTAATTGAAAAACTTGCCTTCTAAATCGATAACTTTCTTTGTTCAATTCTGGGTATAAAAATCTTTCTTTTCTAACCTCCAAGATTTATCTTTATTTTCAAATTGATCACAAACTTAGTTTTTGTACACTTTTGCCCTACTAACTACAAAGAGCTCTGCAAAACTAACATTTTCTTAACCATACAGGTGCCTTTTGTATTCGTTACTCACTCTAGAACTTACCTAAACCAAGTCACCTGCCTACAGCCTCCATGCTATCCTTATGAAGGGTTAGAAGCATCGCCTGCTCTGCCAAAGTTTATCCTTCGCTAAAAGTGTTTTTGGAAGCTTCAAGCAGCGGTAAAGAGATCATTGGCCTGGCTTAAAATACACCCAATTTTCAAAAGAGCCAAGTTACTCAAACAGGAGTAGTATTTCCTCTGTGCCACAATCATCGACTAGAATCCAGGTGCCCGGGGGTGAAGGGGGGGGAGGGGGGGGGGAGGGGAAGTGACTTCACCCTCAGCCCTTCCAAGAACTCAAGTTAGACAAAGCTTGAGATGTGATCCAAAATCCTGCGTGTACCTGATAGCAACAACAGTTTTTATGTTTTAGTTTTTGGACCAGCCATGCTCAGGGGTTACTCCCATTCTCAGGCATTACTCCTGACAGTGCTTATAGAACCTAATGAGATGCTGGAGATTGAACCTCCTTGACCACATACGAGGCAAGTGCTCAACCTGCTGTACTATATCTCCAGCCCAGCAACAGCATCTTTCAAGAATCCAGCCCAACCTCTCACTACATCTCTGAGAAGCATAGACTCTACAGGGGGTTGTCTGAAGCTGCTTCTATCAAACCTGAACTGCCAACTGTTTCTAGAAAGTCTGTTACTCTCAGCTGGAAGATTCTCCTCTGAGACTCATCTACAGATTTGGGGATGGAGTGGAGGTGTTTGCTTTAGAATCTAACCCAGGTGAGCTCCGGGCATACTCTTGGCTCCTGAGTCACTCATAATGGAGCTTAGGAGAAAATAGGTGGGACCAGGGATAAAACTGGGTCCAGCTACATGGAAGTAAGCACTTCAATTCCTGCCCTTTCTTTCCAACCCTTCATCTATGGGTTTCTGAAATTTAGACTGTTAGTAGATGTATCTAGAGTACCCTGTGAATTTTTCATACTTTTTCTCTCCAAAGGAAATGTAAAGGAGCTCTTCTATAACTTTGGTAGAAAGTTTCACCCAGTAAATAGTTGCTCAATAAAGGAGTGAGGTTTTCTAGATCAGTATTTCTCAAATGGGAACAAACTGACACTCCTACCCTGGAATATTACAGTGGGGCCACAGGTAAAAAGTATGTAAGTGGGCACCCACAGCCAAAGACTTCAGGGCCAACTGGTAGGAGGAGTATGGAGCATAGGAATTAAATAAGGTCTGAAGGAGGTCATGCTTAGTAAAAAAGTTGAGAAACACTATTATAGATGAGGCTTAAATTGACTAAAAGCAATTCAATGATCTCATTACGCTTGTCTTTAATCTGCTCTTCATTAAAATAAAACTATGAACAGAATTGGTAAGTATTCATCTCATAAATAAGTCTATTTTCTTTACCAATCCCTGTGAGTTGTATTTTTGAACATTTTTCTAGATAAAAATCTGTTTTGTATACATACACACAAATTAATTAAAATTATTTCCCTGTAATTAGAAAAATATGGGGAAAATTTAAAGTTTGTTCCAAGGGACCAGAGCAATAGTACAGCGGGTAGGGTGTTTGACTTGTATGCAGCTGGCCCTAGTTTGATCCAAGATGATTCCCGAGCACTGCCAGGAGTAATTCCTGAGTACAGAGCCAGGAGTAACCACTGAGTGTCACCAGGTATATCCCCAAACCATAAATAAACAAACAAATAAATACATAGATAAAGTTAGTGTCAAATTAGATATTTGATAACAAATACTCAGAATTCAGACCAAAGTATTATGTCTTTATCCAGTGTTCAAAAATAATGCTTCAGAGCTTGAAGGGATAATGCCAGAAAGTGCTTCGATCTATCACAGCATCACCAGGGGTCTGTTACTCCTTGGTACAGAACCCACAATAGCCTCTGAGCACCACAAAATGTTGCCCCAAACCTCTCCCTCAACCCAAAATGTAAAACTTCAATCAGAATATATTCAAAACCATATCATCTATTATACAAAGTACTTTCACATTAAGGTGTAGTGGGAATAAAATACAACCTAAATATTTATCTTTCTACTTCCTAACCAAATAACAAGATTAAGATTGAGCCTTTCTATTGGCTCAGATATTTTCTTTGTAGTACCACATGGGAGTCAAATTATCTTAATGTTACTTTTTTCATCAACATTGAACTAATATTTTGTTAGGTGAAAGATAAATAAAGGTTAACAGATTCCGTTGTAATTTGCAATGATTAGTTTTACATTCAGCCATTCATAATTAAAATAAATTTATAGATAGGGAAACAATTCTTCATCTCAAACAAGGGAGAAGAAGTAAGTCAGAGTGAACATAGACTGAATCTGCACTACTCATCTTATAAGAAGATATTCTCTTTAAATGCTACTATTTACAATGACTGAAGAATAAACAAATTCTAGGAGATCTTAAAATAGAGTGCGTTAAGAGCATAAACTGCATAGATTCAGAATTTGACTAAAAAAATATTGGGATCAGACTGAGTACAGTGCATAGAAGTTTGCCTTGCACATGGCTGACCCAGATTCAATCCCTGGAATCCTGTATGTTCTCCCAGACTTCCAGGTGTGATTCCTGAATGCAGAACCAGGAGTAAACCCTGAGCACTGCCAGGTCTGGCCCACAAGCAAAATATATATATATATTTTTTTTTAAATATATATAATGCATATATATAAACTTGCATTATATATAATTATATATAATATATATGCATAATTATATATATAATGCACATGAAACTAACTCTCCCGGAAAATCCTTATAGTATCAAGACTGAAAAGTCTGTTTTACTGTTAAACTTGAAACACTTTAAGGCAGAGTACCATACAGATTGTATTGCCAAAAGAAATTCTTCTATACTCCTTGTGGGAGTAGAATTTGGTCTGATCTCTGGAAAGAAATTTGGCATGATGCATCAAGAGTCTTAAAATATGCATATATTTCGACCCAGTAATTGCATTTTAAGAAAATATCCAAATAGATTAAGATAAAGTAAGCAAATATTCATATGAAAAGATGTGAAGTGAAAAATTATAACACACAAAAGAATTAAAAAACCCAAAAATCTAAATAGTGCGGAATAATTAAGTGACATATCAGCAAATCATTTCTGTAAAGATTCAAGTAGCAAAAGATTCGAGACTCTGAAACTCCAGTTGTGTCTTCCACCACTGTCACTGCTCTCCCTTTGTGGTGTGGAGAGCAGTTATTTGCTCTGGTCTGTCCCAGCACAGACCAGAGCAAATAAGCAGGTTGTTTCTGGGTTCCCTCAAACTTCCAGTTTTAAATAGAATAGAATATTATTCTTTTGATTTTAAAATTATTTTGAAACATAAAAAACATTTGCTGCACATGGGTTTTACAAAAATGAGCAAAGGGTCAAAATGTCAACCTCTAGAATAATTATGTTGTTGTCAAAATTTTATATCATCTAATATTATCCAGCATTACACAAATTAATGAGGATGGGGAAAGAAAGCAAAGGGAAGATAAGAAGAATGGAGAGGGAAACTAAAAAAAAATGGCAGAAGATTTATAGGGACTTCTAGAATGAGAGATTATCAATGACGATGGGTAAGTTATATTTTATTTAATAATCTTTATATTTTCAAAGTTTTCTAGAAGAGAATATTTTATGCAAAAAAGATATTTTTTTTCTTTTTTGGGTCACACCCAGCGATGCTCAGGGGTTTCTCCTGGCTCTGCACTCAGGAATTATTCCTGGCGGTGCTCGGGGGACCATATGGGATGCCGGGATCAAACCCGGGCAGGCATGGGCCAGCCGCATGCCAGATAAACGCCCTACCGCTGGCTATCTCTCCAGCCCCAAAAAAGATATTTTTAAGGAGAACCTTTTCTGGCTAAAAAGATTTTTTTTTTCTTATTCTTTATACATTACATGGCAACTTAATACTTCCTGAAATTTTGGCTGTAGCTCACATTTTTTTAGCAATACCATTTTTACAGCAGAAGGTCAGCAATTCATTTCTTTGCAGAGATGAATAAATTTTAACTGAAATACTTAAAGAGCCAGAGAGATAGCACAGTTGACCTGGATTAGATCTAAGATATGAACACAGTCAGTGTGGCCACAAATATAACAACCAAAAAGACTTGAATATTAGCTGCAAATCAGTCTGTCTCCCTGACTTGTTTATTTCTCTCAAGAGCACATGTAACCATCAGCATCTTCCCAGCACAGCCCCCTGTGACTAATACTGTTACTTTATTCTCATTTTTTGCAGAACTTTAGATGAGTTCCTCTGATCTCAGATGCTCACCTTTCAATGCCCTTCTGCCCTCTGCACTCCACCTCCTCTTCAGCTTAATCACTACAAATAATCAGCCTATGGTTCGGTTGTCAGTGATATTACACTTATACCAAATACAGGCTCAGTCTTGAAGACCTCCAGAATTATCTATTTATTTGAAAAAGAGACTTAGAATCTTACCTTTTTTTTACTGTTGGAATCTTCCTATCTTAATTGGCTAATTAGTTGACAGACAGACTTTAGGCTCTCAAGTCTGTATTTCTCAATTTTATTTCACAAACACTTGTCTTATGAGATATGGAGTAGTGAGTGAGGGGACGGTGTCATATTTGTGTTCAGAACATTTTGGGAGATGCTGCATACAACATTCCATGATTAAGGCTTGGGATTCATATCAGTATGTTCAAGGATTTTAAAGGTCAAAGTAAATATACCCATTTAACTTTGCTTCATTCTCTGCATCCAAAACTTATTTGTAGTCTCTCTCCTCCCTTTTCCCCATCCCTGTGTTGTGGTGCTACATTCAGCAGTTATAATATTCCCAGGATATCAAGATCAAAATCAGGAGCCCAGGACCCAAGGGCTTTACTCCCTCAGAAGGCAGATACCCTACCACTGAGCTACATTCCTGTCCTCCTGCCATGTGCATTGCCTCTACTAAGTGTTTCTAAATCCCTCCTTCCTCAGTTGTTCTTTAGTCTATCAAATTCTGTAATACCACACTACATACGCTATTACTCTCATATATTCTATTCTTTACTGCATGCCAACTCATCAAATCTGTATTTAAACTTAAATTAAAAGCACTATAGCTTCCTTTGGCTATAGTAAAAAAATAGCATATGTTTTTAGTGTTTATGATACACAGACAGCTGACAGTTTTAGACAATTACATTCCATCTGCAAAAACATATGTATCCAACTGTGATGAGATTAGATGTTCCCACATTTATTTTTCTAACAGTGGAGTACATCCAATATAGTCTTCTCTGAATGCATCTCATTGTTTCTCTTTTGGCAGTGTCTTCCAGATACCCAATTAGCACAGACATTTAGGCATCAACTTTAAATCCAATTAATAGAAAAATTTATGCTTTTCTCAAAAGCAAGTTTCTATCACCAGTAATAAAACAGAGTAGAATATTGTTGCTGCTGAGGCTAGCTTTCATAAAATTGGTAATGTTAAATCTCAAATAAGAATCTTTATGACTAGATTTTAAAGAAACACAGACCAGTAAAGAGACTGTCAGTTTCCAAGTCACACAATATGATATCTTAAATTAGTTCTGGGAATTTCAGATAAGTCTCTTCATCAAGAAGCAAAAGCATGACATACTTCTTCACATTAACATTTGGATCCTAATCCAGATTGTGAGCAAGCTCCATTACCAGGATAACCCACATGTGGTATCTTTCATATTTAATGTCAGTAAAAGAGCTAAAAAATTGAAGCTAAATAAATTACGAGTCTAGTTTAACAAGAAAATATTATTCAGAGACTCAGCTTGAAGTGATATTTTATCTTCCTGTAAAAAAATAACTATATGAACAATAGAATGGTTCTTCTACAACCATGAATGTGATTTATAATAAACTCTTAGGTAAAACTATTCAAAATAAAGTTCTCAGGCACTACTATTTCTCAGTATCATATATAACACTTTCAGTGAGAAGTATTTTACTGAGGTACTATGATTTACAATCTTATTAATGCTGGTTTCCTGTGTACATCATTCCAATAGTACACCCATCATCAGTGTATTCCTCTCCCTTCCTCAAGTTTCCTATTGCCCCTCCCTTTGAACCCACCTTCTATCAACTCAGTTGTGTGAATTGGTTCACCTACTATGTTGCCTTTGACCATTTGTTGCTACGTTTCTGTGAATCTTTAAGCCCCACATGAGATATCATTATGCACCTGCCCTTTTCCTTTTGAGTAACTTCATTCAACATAATATCCTCTAGAATCATCCACTACCACAACAAATGGTACAGTTTTGTTCTTTTTTAGAGCCACAAGATAAGCCATTATGTGTGTGTGTGTGTGTGTGCCCTCCACAAATTCTTATTCCACTCATCTGTGGTTGGACATTTGTGTTGTTTCCATAACTTGCTTATTGTACTAAGTGCTGCATTGGACTTAGATTTGCATGTATACTTTCAAATAAATGTTTTTGCATTTTAGAGATAGATGACAAGAAGTATATAATTGGGTTTTATGGTAAGTTCTATTCCTATATTTTGGAGCGATATCCATATTGATTTTCAGAGAGACTGAATAAGACAACATTCCAGTGAGAATTATTTTTTTCTACAATCATCTTACATGGGGTTTAATGGATGGATGGATGGATGGATGGATGGATGGATGGATGGATGGATGGATGGATGGATGGATGGATGGATGGATGGATGGGTGGGTGGGTGGGTGGGTGGGCGGGCGGGTGGGTCTGGGGGGCGGGACTGGATGGATGGATGGATGGATGGACGGATGGATGGATGGATGGATGGATGGATGGATGGATGGATGGATGGATGATAGATAAGTACTCCTCCTCCTAGCTATGTTCACCACAAATGAGACCATTCCAGACATTCCATACTTGGCCATTCAACTGTAATGTCTTGGCTTAGAGTCATTTCCTTAGGGTTTTTATTTGGGTACAGGCCTCATAAGCAGTGTTATGGCAATATCCAGTGGCATTAACATGTCCATGCAGTAAAGTGATCAAATTGGGGTTTCACTATGCAAAGCATATGTTACAGCCTTTTGAGCTATAGCTCTGGTCCTCTTGTGGGGATTCTGAAATAATTCTTTCTCTAATTATAGCCACCCTTGTGGCTAGATTTTTCAAAGATGTAGAAAAATTTACTTTCCTCACCATAATAAAATAATTGATTATATAGTCATGCTATTGCTGCTCTGAGGATTTTGTTCTTAAGCCTTACAACAAGTCACTGAATCTTTGTCTAAACTTCATTGAAAACAAAGTCCTATTCAAAAAATATTTCTATTTGGCCTAAATATATGAGCATAGTGAAGCTCAAAAAGCAGGAACTATGTGAGGACAATAGAACTGAGTTGACCATAGCTTTGTGTCAACCTAGATTCTCACAAGAAATCAAAAAATTTTCAGACAAGCATAAAACCACAACCACATCTCTGAATATCCCAACCAGCATGAGGGGTGGTGGGGGTGGGGGACAGAGCTCTAGAGGCCACAGGCCTGAAGTAGCAGATGCTCCAGGATCTATACTCATACCAAATATAAGTGTGTCAGCCAAAGAGAGGTTACAATACAAGGTGCTTGCCTTGTTTGCAGACATTCCATTCCTGATTCCATTTCTGTACCAAATATGGTCCCCCAAGCACTTCCAACAGAGCTCTTTGAGCACAGAGCTAGGAAAGTAAGCCCCAGAACCACCAGTAAGTCCCCAAAGCCATAAAAAGAAAAAAAATGAGCAAAACATTTTACAAGGACTGCTCTACTAAGAAAATAAGTAAGGACATGAAGCTAAGGTACACAAACAAAAATATTTGAGGTGGGCTGGAGCGATAGCCCAGCAGGTAAGGCGTTTGCCTTGCATGAGGCCTGCCCATGCCGGCCCGGGTTCGATCCCTGGTATCCCATATGGTCCCCCAGCACCGCCAGGAATAATTCCTGAGTGCAGAGCCAGGAGTAACCCCTGAGCATCGCCGGGTGTGACCCACAAAAGCAAAAAAAAAATATTTGAGGGGTCAGAGAGATCATACAGCAGATAAGGCACTAGTTTTGCTTGTAGCCAATCCTAGTTCAATACCTGGTACATCAAATGGTTCCTGCAAGCCTCATCAGAAATGATTCCTGAGCATAGAACCAGGAGTAAGTTCTGACCATTTCTGGGTAGAGTCCCTAAACTAATAATACCAAAGAAAAACAAATGAACAAAAACACCAGAATATATATATATATATATATATATATATGTATGTATGTATGTATGTATGTATGTATATATATATATATATATATATATATTATCACTGTATCACTGTCTTCCCATTCATCATCGATTTGCTCAAGTGGGCACCAGTAACATCTCCACATGTCCTGTCTTTTGCTAGCAGGGCCCAACGGCATCCATCAAGGTCATACCATCTATCAGGTCATGGGAAAGAGGTATATAATTGTTACTGGTATTTGGCATATCAAATACGACATGGGTAGCTTGCCAGGCTCTGCCGTGCAGTTGGTATACTCTTTTTTTTGTATAACTTTCTTTTTAATAAGTATTTTATTATACCACTGTGAAATATGCAATTACAAAGATGTTCATATTTGGGTCTTGGTCATACAGTGTTCCAGCAACCATCCCTCCACCAGTGAGTTGGCATACTCTTGTAGTCACCTCTGGACTCCAGCATTTATTGATGAACCTAATGGCCACAAGTGGCCGCACAAGCTGGGCTGTGATTGGCTCTTCTGTTGGGTGGAGTTCTGAAGAGATGGAAGTCCGGATGTGGAAAATGGTGGCCCCCCATGTAATGGGGGGGTCATCTAGCTTCTTGTGAGGTTCTGCTGGGGTGGTGGGCCAGGGCTAGAACCTGCCATCCCTCCCGGGTGCCTCGTGGGAGGCTAGGCACAGGGAGAGCCAGTAGAAGCTCTGCCCCATGTCTGTGAGTCTCTCATCACACACATAAAGGTACCAAATAGGTCGCAGATGAGAAGAGGAAGTCAGGGAACCCTGCAGGAAGACATCAGGAGTGGGGAAAACAGTCCAGAAGGTGTCATCTGAGGGGGCCGGAGCGACAGTATAATGAGGAGGGCGTTTGCCTTGCATGCGGCTGATCTGGGCTCCATCCTGGGCATCCCGAGCACTGCAAGGAGTAATTCCTGAGTGGAGAGCCAGGAGTAAGCCCTGAATATCACTGGGTGTGACCCGGTTTTATATATATATATATATATAATCTGGTGTTTTTGTTGGATACAGGCCTCACAAGCAGTGTTATGCCTATATCCAGTGGCATTAACATGTCCATGCAGTGAAGTGATCAAATTGGGGTTTCACCATGCAAAGCATATGTTACAGCCTTTTGAGCTATAGCTCTGGTCCTCACAAGTATATATATATATATATATATATATATACACACATACATATATATAAAATATATAATATATGTGTATATATATATATATTGGCAGAGCCTGGCAAGCTACCTGTGTTTTACTTACTTGTTATGCCAAAAACTAGTAACAATTATGGACCTCAGTTCCATGACCTGAAGAATGGTTCCGGGCTCTTCCTGTCCCTGGAGCAAGCAGATGCCCTTGGGTTACACTTGCTTGTGACAGGACTTATGGAGATGTTACTAGTGCCCACTCGAGCAAATCAATGAACCAATGAACAATGGGAAGATAGTGATACAGTGATTATATATATATATATATATATATATATATATATAAGTGTAATTGTAATTTATTTCAAGAAAGTAATATATATGGATTGGGGTCATACCTTGTGATACTGAGGTTACTCCTGATTCTGTATTCTGGGATCAGTCCTGATCGGATCATATTGATTGTCAGGGATCAAACCTGGGGTTGACTGAATGCAAGGTAAACACCCTACATTCTGTACTATCTCTCCTGCCCCAAGAGGGTTAGAAAAATAGCCAAGTGGTCAAGCAAATGCTTAGTATAAGCAAGACTGATTTCAATCATTGGCACTGCATGACATAATGATCACCCAATGATCAGACAGAGTGTGGTTCCTGAAAACCAGTGGTGTAGCCCCACTGGCTCCCTATCATAGCCTTGCTCAAGACTATTAACTGGTTCTTATGGTCCATTAACTGGACTATAAGAACTGAACCACTTGAGTATTACCAGGGGTGGACCCAGCTCCCTTAACTCTACTGGGGAGGTGATCACCATGAAAAACTCCATCAGGGACAGAGAGACAGCACAGGGGTTACAGCACATGCTTACATATATCGCCCCTCAGTTAAATTTTCATTTCCACATGGTCCCTTCAGCACCACCCAGTGCGACCCTGGAGACCCTGAACATAAGTCTGCATTGGGTCCTTTACATGAAACCACTGCATGGTTGGAGAAAATTGCCAGGAGGGGCCTCAATCCTCCTGAGCCATGCTTGGCAGCCCAATTTGACCAATATTATATTGCTAGAAAATAACACTAACCAGAATACAAACATAGGCATTGAGACTCCTATATTTCCACAAGATGTAAAACCCATTGAAGCAGGAATGGCTTTCTCCTCCCACTTACTGAATATGGAACATTACCATGGTATATAAATGATTACTGAATCAGTAAATATGTTTTAATAATTGGGCATTTGAAGCGGGGGGGGGGGGGGGGTAGAATCTTTTAAAAAAGTAGTGAAAAAAGACTGTATTTTATTGGGGGTACTCTGAGAGGTTTCATGCCAAAAGCACATCTGAGTTAGATTTTTTAAAGACTTAGAAAAAAGTCAGACGTAGTAGCATAAAGCCTTATTTGGAGACCATGCTTGATTGAAATAGGCGAATGAAATAGGAGAGTGGTGAGAAATACAGCTTTAAAAGGCCATGATATCAAATTGTAGAAGCACTGTCATCTTCACGGTGGACAAAGCAGAGAAGTGAAGAACTGCATTCCAGAAGAAATTCCCACTTATAGCAGTGTCCACTCTCAAGGAGACAAAGAAGCCCCAGAAAATCCCTAAATTATTACTCACTTGAAGTGTGTTTTATTCTGTTCTCCAGGAACCAACCATTGTTGATCTTTTTCTGTGCAAAAGTTCCATTTTGTTTCTAACCAAGTTTCTATGGCTTAAGATGAAGCTGTGTTCTTGTTTTTGTTCAGGAGAAATAGAAAACAGCTGTTTAACATTCTCTTTATAATAAGTTTCATACAATTCTGGCAATTATTTAAGCATTTTAATGATATTTAAAAATTAACTCAGTACACGTCATAGAAGATACTATAAGGACTCTGAGAAGAAAGAAGAAATAACATTGGCTTCAGAAAGAGAATCATTCACATATACACAAATACTTCCAAACTCTGTAATCCAAAGAGTACAATTATGATCCTTTATGGGACTATTCCTCCATTTATAATGCTTTTCTTGTGATACATAAAACATTGTCTTTATGATAAATGAAGTCACTCTGGAACTGATTATATTGCACATGGGAAGCAATTTGCTGAAATAAATTTTTATTTAGCAACATCAACATTCCAAATAAATCCACAAGAAAAGAGTTTCATAATGTTTCTCTTGCAGCTACATTTCCATTTGGTTAATGTCCTCCTGCATCAACAGGAACAACATAAATAGAAAAACCACACTTCACCCTTCAGTCATTTGCCCTCATTTGCCTTTAGTCATGTTCCTGAGGCTAGGTCTTAAATCATATACCAAATTGTCAGTTATGTGATAAAATAACTGACAATAACTTTCCCATCACCTCTCCCTGACTCAAGCCTGTTGTATATCTCGGAAAATATCTCCTACTTTGCCTTCCACTTCCAAGGTTGATAATTCTTCATTTCTTTAAGCTACTTATTCCTATTTACTCAACCATTATCTATTAGACTCACTCAAAAATCAGGTCTTTGAAACTACTTTTTTGTTCTATATTGTCTCCCTAGAAGACCTTTATCACATAGCTGACAATTTGGTATATGATTTAAGACCTAGCCTCAGGAACATGTGACTGTCAATGTGAAATATCAATAGCTTTAAATGAAGTTTTCTTTTTTTTTTCCCTCTCCGCACTGGGAAGGGAAAGTTCCTCTCATAATCATGTAGGCAAAAGTATAAAAGAAGAAGGGTCCAGTGGCATCTCATTCCAGAGCAGATGTCTTCTGACACAGAATTTGTGTGGATTTGCTTGTGGACTTATTTGAGCATGAACAAATAAGCAGACATGAGAAAGCAGGTATAAGACAGAGCTAGTAGTGAAACAGAATACAAGCTACTTGGGAAAAATTAAGAATTGGGTTTTCCATGTAGGTCAAGTGGTTGTTCCATAACTCTTGCTAGTGACACTCTACACACCAAGCTCTGAATTGTCCAGGGAAATGGTAAGAAGAGAGTTGGAAGAGATCATTGAAAACATGGAAGTCCTTCATCAGCAGCCCTAGTTTGGATGCCTTTCATAAATGAGTCACTAGACTCAGTTAGTGTGAGTCTGAAGAAGAGTCCAGAAGCTCAAGGAATACATATGAGCCAACAAAGGAAGAGACTCTGCCCCTATTCCTTCCTGTTTTTGTCAACTTCCAGAAGACCTGATCTTCTGATCTGTAGTCAGACGCGTTACCAGAAGACCTGATCCACGAACAATATGACTCATGCCCACCTTCCACATCACACACCCCCCCCCCCACTGCTTCAGGTGGTATAGAAGACTACTAAAAACGTCTGTTGGATAAACGAGTGTTGGTAGTACCATAATTCTAAATCTCATCACTTGAAGAAGATTCTCTCTGGGGATTCCCACATGTGACCCATCATACCAACTTAATTCAGTGGACAGCAAGCCTACTTCCACCACTGTCATTTAATTAGATCTCTTTAATATTCCTGCCAGATTAGATGCACAAGGATAATGGCTAATTTTTTTTAAACTCTGCTAACTGATCAATGACATTTTAGGAAATGGCCCTCTCCTTGAAAGTTTAGAAACATTAAATAATGAAAATGATGGATGTCTACTGAATCTTATAGGATAAAGCTATTAATGTCAAACTTAAATTTTTATCTACCCGTGAGAAGGAAAATGTGTGCAACTATGCAACTAAAATTCAATTAACAAATTTAACAAAAAAGACTTGTTTTTAAAAGTCACTAATGCCTTTCTCCCATGACTTTAATGAGTCACTTTTACTCTGTGGTAACCAATAGCCTTTAGAGAACTGTGACCTAAGAAAACACGCCAACACATCTGTGATATATAGCTTCATAACTGATGATAATAAATGATATAGTGAATCAGTCAATGTTATCTTGGATTATAGCTATTCTTCCCCAAAAAATCAAAGTGTAGGTTAACTCCAAACTCTGAATAAAAAAATTCACTCTCATAAATGTCATTAAAATCTATAAAGCAAAGTAGATAATCTCTTTGGAAAATATTGAGAAATCTAGACTAGAATTCATTCAAATATAGTCCTTGCACCAAATCCAGGCCAGTGTCTGTACTTGTAAATAAAGTTTTACTGTAACAGAGCCACACTAAAACAGAACAATTTAGTTTATGTAACAGAATTTTTATGACCTGCAGAACTTGAAATATTTGCTACCTGACATTATACTGAAAATGCTTTTTTCTCTAGCAGAAGGGTCAAATCTCCTTTTATAATAGAATTACTGTTTTTTTAATGAAAAACACCTACTCAAACCTTTTCAGGAAGGATTCATTCATTGAGAGAGAAGATAAACAAAGTTTCTACCTACATATAATAGTTTTATTATAGTAGCTAAAAGAAATGGATAGATAACACTTATTTTAAACAAATCTCATTTTAATAATTACTTTTATTATTTAAAAAGTGTATTTGATGTATTTGATAAATTCCTCCTTTTAAAAATATGTTCAGGTAAAGGGGAGATTGGAAGAGAAAGGTCCCTGCTCAACCCCAGTTTCCTAGATAAAGTGCCTAGGCAAGAGGGGATACCTACATTTCTTAGAAGTACAAAAACCTTCATTGGGACTAGAACCATGACCTCAGAATCTGTGACAACTTGTGGCTCCTCCCCACAGGTAGAATCACAGAGGGGGTTTTGGGGAACGGCTCCCCTGGCAGCAGCTGCTCATCTTGCCACAAGTTCATTTTCCCCTCCATATTGCATTAAACCCACATCTTGGCTTCTTATGCAAGATTCTCCCAAAGGCAGTCTAATTACCCCAACCACATTGGCCAATAGTCCATTCAACATACCCCCAAACTCACAAAAATTATGGTGAACAAAAGAATCAATATAATCCCACACTTATTCAAATCAAAGAATATGTTCTATGAATCAGCATGCTACTAGACTCACACAAGCCACACAGTCCTCTTTGATATTACCTACCAAAGAGGATGCTAATATACTTGAAGGGAAAAGAGCAGACCACCATCTACTGAGCTTCCCCAGAGTTCTACCTAGCAGTGAGATGCGGACACTAGAAGAATAAACGCCCAGAATACCACAGGATCATGAGTAAACAAAGCAGATCCCTTCTATAAAGAGTGGATGAGGAAAAGATCCCTGAAGCCTCAATAAGGAATACCCACATACATAATCTCTTTGATAAAAAAAAATTCAGAGATGAAATGGTGAGGATGTTTAATGAGCTCAAAGAAACAGTGAAACAGCCAACAAAATGCAGGAGTAAATGAGAGCAGAAAAAAATAAAACTACAAACAGAAATCACGTGCTCCCTCGTTGCGGGTTCTTGTTGTGGGGGGGGGGGGTTGCGGCGTTTTTGGCGCCGAGGGTTGTCCGGCAAGGGTGCGGGCTCATGGCGGTTGGGGGGTGCCGCCCCGGATGTGGGAGAGTGGGGATTTCCGAATGTGATTAATAAAAAATTCAGAGGATTAAATGAAAAACTCAATGGGTGCCCTCAACAATTGAATGACAACAGCAATCAATGAGCTGGAAGATCAGCCGCAAGATGCACTCAGCAAAATAGAAGATGGAAAAGACCTCAAAATAGCTCAAGGTCTGGAAAGAGAACATTGGGATGAATTCAAGTGAAACGAATTAAGAATCATCAGACTCCCAGTGGGACAAGGGGAAACCCCTATGGGGTAGAAACAGTTAAAGACATCATTGCTGAAAAGTTCCCAGAGCTGGAGGATGTAAGCATGCTAATCCAAAAAATCCAGAAGGGTACCAGGTAAAAGTAAACCTAATAAAAAGGACTCCAAGTGTGTACAAAGGAACCAACCCTCCAGCCTGGAGTGCCAAAGTTCCACCACTGCAACCCGGCACTTTATCCATGCCAACCTGCTACCCAACTCCACTGACCCATATCAGGTGCATCCTGAATTTTCCCAACTGCCAGACTCAACCCAACCTCAGGGGAGTGCACAATACGATCAGGACTCTTGCAGATTTTACATCCCAAAATTCAAAACCCTCTTCCATGTAAAGTATTTAGTTAGTGTATACCCTACATAGAAGTATAAAAGGGTACATTGGTCTCAACATTCCCCACCTCCTCACAGAATTCTTCAAACAGCCATAGATAACCCTCACTGTACCGCCATCCACAGAAGAACACACAATTTTCAACTTGTAAAGGTCATAATTTAAAGCAATGCAGAATTTCACCAAGCTCAGTGAGTGAAGCCACTTGCTAAGATGAGCCAGGCAATAATGATGAGCTGTATAACTTCTCTGATAAGAAATTTCAAAGGGAGCTGTAAAGGATGCATAAGGAGCTAAAAGGAGCAATGAAACAAAAAAGCCAATAAAATGCAAGAGGACATGAGAGCAGATTGAGGAAAATGGAAACGAAAAATGCAAGCAGAAATGACAGATATTAAAAATGTGATAGGTGAACTGAAAAACTTATTGGAAGACCTCCACAGCAGAGTAACAACCACTGAGGACATAATTAGTGAGCTCCAAGATGAGGTGCAGAGACTTCTAGACAACAGCAGAAGATGGATAAAAAGACCCACAAAAACAAACAGACAAGAAGAAATAACCAAGATAAAACCACAGGAATAACATAAGGATCATTGGAGTTCAAGAAGCAAAAAGAGGAAAAACCCTGGAAAAGAAGCAACTATCAAAGCCACATTGCTGTGAAGTTCCCAGAACTAAAGAGTGCTTGCTCCCAGATTCAGTAGGTCCTGAAGGTACCAGCTAAAAGAAATCCCAATAAGTATACTCCAAGACACATCGTAATCAGAATGAAAAGAACCATAGAGAGATGGAATTGAAAGCAACAAGATCAAAGAAGGAAATCACATACAAAGGAACATACCTAAGATTCACAGCAGACTTTATAGACGAAACGTTCCGAGCCCGAAGACAATTGTGGGATATCATGAAAAGACACAATGAAATGAAAATTCTTTACGCAGCTAGACTCACATTCATACTTGAAGGAAAGATACACAACTTCATGGATAAGTAACAGCTGAGGAACTTCATAGATTCAAAAGCAACTTTAAAAGGACTGAAAGAGCTACTATAAGATAAGACAAACCCAAAAAAAGCAAAACAAACTTATTCAGAATGATGGCACAAAATCCCATGACAATAATCTCTCTCAATATCAATGGCCTAAATGCACCAATTAAGAGAAACAGAGTGGCAAAATGGATTTTAAAAAACTGAATCCAACATTCTGCTGCCTGCAAGAAACACATTTGAATAATCAGAGCAAACACAGACTCAAAGTCAATGACTGGAAGACAATTATTCACGCAAATAACTCCTCCAAAAAAGCTGATGTGGCCATGCTAGTATCTGACAACATAGACTTCAGCATGAAAAAGGTTAAAAGGGAGAGTGATAGTCATTTCTTTGGTAATTAAGTTATATGTATATCAGGAAGAAAGTACACTCCTAAACATATATGCACCCAAAAAGGGTCCAGAAAAATACAAAAATAACTATTTATTAGACTTCAAAGAGGACATTGATAGTAAAACAATTGTAGTTGCCATTCGAATTTCTTCCTTGCTGAAGTTTCTGTTCATTTCTTCTCCCCATTTTTTGATGGGGTTGTTTGTTTTCTTCTTGTAAAGTTCTACCAGTGCCTGATATATCCTGGATATTAACCCCTTATCAGATGGGTATTGGGTGAATATTCTTTCCCATTCTGTGGACTGCTTTTGTATCTTAGTCACTGTTTCTTTTGAGGTGCAGAAGCTTTTTAGTCTCATGTAGTTCCGTATGTTTATCTTTTCTTCTAGTTGCTTTTGTTAGTGATGTTTCACCCTTGAAGATGCCTTTAGCTTCAAAGTCGTGGAGGGTTTTTCTTATATTTTCTTCAATGTACTTTATGGATTCAAATCTGACATTGAGATATTTAATCCATTTCGATCTGATTTTTGTGCATGGTGTTAGACACAGGTCCAAATTCATTTTTTTACATGTTGCTGCCCAGTTTTCCCAACACCACTTGTTGAAGAGGCTTTCCTTACTCCATTTTAGACTCGTTGCACCTTTATCAAAGATTACATGATCATGTGTTTGAGGGTGGGTGTCAGGATACTCAATTCTATTCCATAGGTCCACAGGTCTGTTTTTTATTCCAATACCATGCTGTTTTAATTACTACTGCCTTGTAGTACAGTTTGAAGTTGGGAAAGATTATGCCTCCCATCTTCTTTTTCCCGAGGATTGCTTTAGCTATCCTTGGGGGGTTTATTGTTCCACACAAATTTCAGGAGTGTTTGGTCAATTTCTTTGAAGAATGTCATGGGTATCCTTATAGGGACTGCATTGAATCTGTACAGAGCACTAGGGAGTACTACCATTTTGACAATGTTGATTCTCCCCATCCAGAAGCAGGGAATATGTTTCCATTTCCTTGTGTCCTCTTTATCTCTTGGAGCAATGTCTTGTAGTTTTCTTTGTACAGGTCCTTTACACACTTGGGTAAGTTGAGTCCTAGGTATTTGATTTTCTGTGGCACAATTGTGAATGGGATAGTTTCCTTAATATCCCTTTCTTCTCTTTTCGTTATTTGTATATAGGGAAAGCCACCGACTTTTGGGTGATGATTTTGTATCCTGCCACTCTACTATATGTGTCTATTGTTTCTAGGAGTTTTTTGGTACAGAGTTTAGGGTTCTCTAGGTATAATATCATGTCATCTGCAAATATTGATAGCTTGACTTCTTCCTTGCCTATCTGGATGCCCTTGATGTCCTTTTCTACTCTGATTGCTATGGCAAGAACTTCCAGTACTATATTGAATAAAAGGCGGTGAGGTGGGCAACCTTGTCTTGTCCCTGATCTCAGGGGAAGGCTTTCAACTTTTCCCCATTGAGAATGATGCTCACTGTGGGCTTTTGGTAGATGGCTCTAACTATCTTGAGGAAAGTCCCTTCAATTCCCATTTTCTGGAGGGTTTTAATCATGAACGGGTGCTGGATCTTGTCAAATGCTTTCTCTGGCGTCTATTGATAGAATCATATGGTTTTCATTTTTTTTTTTATTGATATGATGTATTATGTTGATTGACTTGCGAATGTTGAACCATCCTTGCATTCCCGGATGAATCCTACTTGGTCATGATGTATAATCTTCTTGATGAGTCTTTGGATTCTGTTTGCTAGTATTTTGTTGAAGATCTTAGCATCCGTGTTCATCAGGGATATTGGTCTGTAGTTTTCTTTCTTTGTGTTGTCTCTCCCTGCTTTGGATATCAGGGTGATATGTGCCCTCATAGAAGCTGTTTGGGAGTGTTTCTATTTCTTCTAGTTCCTGGAAGAGCTTGAAAAGGACTGGCAGTAGGTCCTCCTTAAAGGTTTGGTAGAGTTAGTTGTTCAGGAGTGAGCTGTTCAGTTTCCAGGTGTTTGGTTTTGACTCCCTGTTTCTGTGTATTGTTATCTTCCATTTTTAGTGCATCATGGTCTGAAAAAGATAGCTGACACAATTTCTATCTTTTTAATTTTATTGAGGTATGCTTTGTTGCTGAGCATGTGGTCTATCTTGGAGAATGTTCCATGTGCACTAGAGAAAAATGTGTATTCAGCTTTTTTGTCATGAAAAGCCCTGTATATATCTACTAGCCAATATTTCCTTGGTGAGTTTCAGTCTTGTTGATCTATCCATCGTTGATAGAGCAGTGTTGAAGTCTCCAACTATTATTGTGCTACTGTCAATGTCTTCTTTGAGGTCTCTTAGCAGTTGTTTTATGTATTTTGCTGGCCCCTCGTTGGGTGCATATATGTTTAGTAGTGTAATTTCTTCCTGGTGTACATACCCATTAAGTAATAAGAAATGGCCTTCGTTGTCCCTTCTAAACTTTTTCAGCCTGAAGTCTATATTATCTGATACTAATATGGCCACACCAGCCTTTTTGGAGGAGTTGTTTGCATGGAGAATGGTCTTCCAACCTTTGACTTTGAGTCTGTGTTTGTTCTGATTATTCAGATGCGTTTCTTGTAGACAGCTGAATGTTGGGTTCAATTTTTAATCCATTTTTTTACTCTGTGTCTCTTAATTGGTGCATTTAGACCATTGACATTGAGAGAGATTATTGTCATCAGGATTTTGTGCCATCTTTCTGTTTGTGTTTGTTGTGCTTATGGGTTTGGTCATATTACAGTAGACCCTTCAGTCCTTTTAAGGTTGGTTTTGAGTCCATGAAGTTCCTGAGTTGTTGCTTATCCATGAAGTTGTGTATCTTTCCTTCATATCTGAATGTGAGTCTGGCCGGGTAAAGAATTCTTGGTGAGGCCTGCAGTTCATTGAGCCTTTTCACAATATCCCACCATTGTTTTTGGGCTCGGAGTGTTTCATCAGAGAAGTCTGCTGTAAATCTTAGAGATGTTCCTTTGTATGTGATTTCCTTCTTTGATCTTGCTGCTTTCAGTATTCTATCTCTATCTATAGTTTTTGTCATTTTTATTAAGATGTGTCTTGGAGTATTCTTGATGGGGTTTCTTTTAGCTGGTATCCTACGGGCCTCCTGGATCTTGAGGCAAGCGTTCTTTAGTTCCGGGAACTTCTCAGCAATTATGGCTTTGACAGTTTCTTCTTCATCAGGGTTTTCTTGGTCTTCTGGGACCCCAATGATCCGTATGTTGTTTCTTCTGGCTTCATCCCGATTATCTCTTGTTGTCTGTTCGGTAATTGTGAGTCTTTTTTCTATCTTCTGGTGTTGTGTAGAGAATCTTTGGAACTCATCTTCGAGATCACTAATTTTTTCTTCATTAGCTATTATTCTGCTTTGATAGCTTTCCACTGTGTTTTTCATTTCATTTACCTCATTTTTAATATCTGTCATTTCCATTTGCATTTTCCTCACTTCTTCTATCATGTCCTCTTGTATTTTATTGAGTTTGCATTCCATTGCTTCTTTGAATTCCTTATGAATTCTTAACATTTCTTTCTCGAAATTCCTTATCAGAGAGGTTATACAACTCATTGGTATTGCTTGGCTCATCTGGACTAGTGACTTCACTCACAGAGCTTGATGGAATTTTGTGCTTTGCTTTACCATTATGACTATTGTAGGTTGCAAATGTGGGGTCTTGGGAGACTAGATAGTACAGTTAGTAGGTGTCTGGTCTGTTTGCAGAGTTTGGGTGGGTAGAGCAAGGATGTAGGAACCAAGGTTCACTGGTTCCTCATGCAAGATAGGTAGTAAGAGGGTCGCGACGGACCGCCTAGCCGCCTGCGCGGTTTTGCGTTTTGGGATGTTCCAGGAAGCGCAGGGCCCAAGGGGTCCTGCAGTGAAACCAAGGCAGTTTGCCTTGGTTCCCGTTGATGGAGTTTCCGCTCTTCCCTGGGGCAACTTGGGTCCGCAGAGATGCAGGGGTCACACACACACACACCTGTGGGGAGATTGCTGCTGGTCCCGGAAGCGCAGGGCCCAAAAGGTCCGTGGTGAAACCAAGGCAGTTTGCCTTGGTTCCCTTTGATGGAGTTTCCGCTCTTCCCTGGGGCAACTTGGGTCCACGGAGACACAGGGGTCACACACACACCCTGTGGAGGAGATTGCCGCTGGTCCCGCTGTGTCAACTATTTTTTAAATTAATATTTCATTATGCCAAAGTGAGATATACAATTACAATGTTGTTCAGGTTGGGGGTTTCAATCACATAGTGTTCTAGCACCCCTCCTTCTACCAGTGCCCATTTCCCACCACCAATGTCCCCAATTCCCTCCCCTTCCCTAGCCTGCTTCTATGGAAGGTTCTTTATCTCTTTTCTCTCTTTCTCACTCCCCCCCTCTCTCTCTCTTTCTCTCTCTCTTCCCTCTCTTACACAATGTGAATTGCAATATAATGTGTCAACTATTTTTTAAGAAGACCATGATGCACTAAAATGGATGTTTACCACACACAGAAACAGAGTCATACCAAACAACTGGAAACTTTACAGCTCACTGTTGAACAACAAATGGGTCATAGAAGAAATCAAACAGGAAATCCAGAGATTCCTGGAAACAAATGAAAATGAAGACATGAACTATCAGAACTTATGGGATACAGCAAAAGCAGTGTTAAGAGAAAAAAAAATCATAGCTCTGCAAGATTCATCAGAAAAGAAGAAAGGGCCCACATAAATAACCTGACTACACAGCTCAAAATCTTAGAAAAAGACCAACAATAGAAGACCATCCCAGGCAGGAAATAAGGGAAATAATAAAACTTAGAGTGGAAATTAATAACCTGAAATCCCAAAGACAATCCAAAAGATTAATGAAAACAAAGAGCAGGTTCTTTGAAAAAAATAATAAAGATAGACAAAGCATTTGCAAGACCTCAAGGGAAAGAGAAAGAGAGAATTCAAATAAAAAGAATAAGAAATGTAAATGGGGGCATCGTAACAGAAACCCCAGAAATTCTAAAGATCTTCAGAAATTACTTTGAGAGTCTATATGATGCAAAACAAGAGAACCTGGAAGAAATGGACAAATTCCTGAAGTCCTATAGCCTCCCAAGGCTGAAACAAGGAGAGATGGATACTGAATAAGTCTATCACCATTGAGGAAATTGAAACAGTAATTGAAAGTCTGCCCTAACACAAAAACCCTGGTCCAGATGATTCACGAGTGAATTCTTCCAAAACTTTAAAGAGGATTTACTGCCAGTCCTTTTTCAAGCTCTTCCAGAAAATAGAAGAAACAGACACACTCCTAAATAAATTCTGTGAGGCACGTGCCACCCTGATACCCAAGGCAGAGACATGAAAATAAAAAGAAAACTACAAAACAATCTCCCTGATGAATAAAGATACAGGGTTTTTAACAAAATACTTGCAAACAGAATCCAAAGACTAACTAAAAAGTTTATATATCATGACTAAGTAGAATTCATCCCTGGAATGCAAGGATTGTTCAACATTCGCAAGTCAATCAATATAATACATCATATCATTAAGAGGAAAAAAGTAAAAACCATATGATCATATCAATAGAGAGAAAGCATTTGACAAGATCCAACACTCGTTCATGATAAAAAAAAATCTCCATAAAATGGGACTTGAAGGAACCTTCCTCAATAGTCAAAGTCATCTAGCAAAAGCCCACAGTGAGCATCATTCTCAATATGGAAAAACTAAAAGCCTTTCCCCTAAGATCAAGGATAAGACAAAGCTGCCTACTCTAACCACTTCTATTCAATATAGTACTGGTAATCTTCACCATAGCAATCAGGGAAGAAAGCGGAAATTAAGGGCATCCAGATAGGCAAGGAAGAAATCAAACTACCACTTTTTCTGCAAATATCATACTTTGCAGATGACATAATACTTATAGTTAGAAAACCCTAACCTCTCTGCCAGAAAACTCCTAAAAACAATTGATACCTATAGTAGAGTGGCAGGGTATAAAAGCAATACACAAAAAGCCAATGGCTTTCCTATATGCAAATAACAAATCAGAAGAAAGGGATATTATCCCATTCACAATTGTGCACATAAAACCAAATATCTATGAATCAGTTTAACTAAGAAATGTAAAGGACCTGTACAAAGACAACTATAAACTTCTGCTTGAAAATATAAAAGAGGACCTAAATAAATAAAGACACATTCCCTGCTCATGGATTGGGAGAATTAACACTGACACAATGGTAATACTCCATACAGCTACAGATTCAATGCCAGGACCCTATAAGGATACTCATGACACTCTTCAAAGAAATTGACTAAGTACTCCTGGAAATTTGTATGGAATAATAAACCCCCACAAAGAGCTAAAGCAATCCTTGGGGAAAGAGAGGATGGAAGCTCTCACCTCTTCCAACTTCAAACTGTACTACAAAGTGGTAGTAATTAAAACAGCATGGTAATGGAGTAGAAACAGACCTGTGGACCTATGGAATAGAATTGAGTATCCTGACACCCAGTCTTAAATACATGATGATTTACTCTTTGATAAAAGAGCAAAAAGTACAAAATGGAGTAGGAAAGTCTCCTCAACAAGTAGTGCTGGGAAAACTGGGTAGCAACATGTAAAAAATAAACTTAGACCTCTGTCTAATATCATGCACCAAAGTCAGATCAAAATGGTTCAAAGATCTCAATATCAGACCTGAATCTATAAAGTACATCGAAGAAATATAGGAAAAATCCTCCACAACATTGAAGCTATAGGCATCTTCAAAGACACTAACAAAACAATTGGGAGCAAAGATAAACTTATGAAATTATATGAAACTATTAGTTTCTGCACCTCAAATGATATGGTGATCAAGATGCAAAGATAGTCCACAGAGTGAGAAAGAATATTCACTCAACACCCATCTGATAAGGGATTGATATCAAGGGATATATCAGGCACTGGTAGAACTTTACAAGAAGAAAACAGCCAAGCCCATCAAAAAATGGGGAGAAGAAATAAACAGAAACTTCCAAAAAAATATTTCAAATGGCCAAAAGGCATATGAAAAAATTCTTATCATCACTAATCATCATGGAGATGCAAATCAAAACAACAATGAGATACCGTCTCATACCACAGAGACTGGCACATATCAAAAGAGCAAGAACAGTGCTGGCATGGATGCGGGGAGAAAGGAATTCTCATCCATTATTGGTGGGAATGTCGACTAGTACAGCCTCTTTGAAAAATTATCTGGACATTCCTCCAAAAACTAGAAATTGAGCTCCCATTTGACCCAGCCATACCACTCCTGGAAATATATCCTTTGAGGCCAAAAACACACAGCAGAAACACCATCTGCACTTTTTATGCTCATAGCAACAGCACTATTCACAATAGTCCAGAATCTGGAAATAACCAGAGTGCCCGAGAACAGATGATAGGATAAAGAAACTGTGGTACATCTACACAATGGAATACTATATAGCTGTTAGGAAAAAGGAAGTTATGAAATTTGCCTATAAATGGATGGAACATGGAGAGGCTCATGCTGAGTGAGATTAGCCAGAGGGAAAAGGACAAGTATAGAATGATGGCATTTATTTGCAGGATATAAAAAAAATAGAATGGTACCAATATCCAAGGTCAGGCAAAACATGGATCAGGAAGTCTTGTCAGTGGGTAGAATCTACTGTAAGTGTGTTGGACTCTAGAGGTTAGGGAAGAGCCAGAAAGGAACAATGTGCTAATAATTGTTGGAAATGATAACACCAACTGAGCATTGAATATAGGCAAAGGGATATACATGAGAATCTCTAAGTGTATTTATCGCAAGCCACAATGTGTAAGAGAAGGAAGAGAGAGAGTGAAAGAGAGAGAGAGAGAGAGAGAGAGAGAGAGAGAGAGAGAGAGAGAGAGAGAAGACAGGCAGAGTTTTGCCGTAGAGGCAGGCCTGGGGAAGGGGGAGGGAATCAGGGAACATTGGTTGTGAGAAATGGGCCCTGGTGGAGGGATGGGTGCCGGAACACTCTATGACTAAAAACCAAACATGAACATTTTTGTAAATGTATATCTCACGGTGGTATAATAAATTTTAAGAAAAATAAAATAAAATAAAAAAGACTCCAAGATTTATCCTAATCTGGATGATGAATGGCATAGATAGAGACAAAATATTGCAAGAAGCAAGATCAAAGAAGGAAATTTTTTACAAAGGAGCATCCCATAGATTTACAGCACGCTAATTAGATGCAACCCTCCAAGCCAGAAGTTAGTAATAGATATCGTGAAAAACTCAATGAACTGATGGCCCCACCAAGAATACTTTATCCAACTAGACCCGCATTCAGATTTGAAGGAACAGTACACTTCATGGATAAACAATGGTTCAGGAACTTCATAGATTAAAAACCAACTTTAAAAGGACTGTAGGAGCTAAGACAACAAAAAAAAAATCCCAATCACAGCAAACTTACACAGAAATATGACACAAAACACCATGACGATAAACTCCTTCAATGTCAATGATCTAAACACACCAATTAAGAGACACATAGTGGCAAAACAGATTTTAAAAACTGAATCCAAGATTCCAATGCTTACAAGAAACTCATCTGAACAGTCAGAGCACACACAGACTCAATGTCAAAAAACTAGAAAACAACTCTTCATGCAAAAACTTCTAAAAAAAGGCTGGGGTGGTATACTAGTATCCAATAACATGGATTTCAGTCTAAAAAAGGTTAGAACAGACAGTGAAGGCCATTTCTTAATAATAAAGGAATATGTATATCAGGGAAGAAATTACACTCCTAAACACATACACACCCAATGAGGGGCTAGCAAAATACTTAAAACAACTGATAATAGATTTCAGGAGGACAGTGATAGCAACACAATTATAGTTGGAGACTTCAATAAGGCCTTATCATCTCTTAGATAATCTCTTACTGATCTCATAGCTCAACAAGACTAAAACTCAGCAAGGAAATACTGGCTTTGAAGAAAGAAATAGAAGAGAGAGAGGCGAGGAGATATACACGGGGGCTTTTAATCCCTCAAAAGTCAAATACACAATTTTCTCCAGAGCTTATGAAACATTCTCCAAGATAGAACACATGCTGGGTCACAAAACATACCTCAATAAAATAAAAAAGATATAACTTGTATCAACTATCTTTTTTAGACCATGATGTACTGAAAATAGAAGTTAATCACGCAGAAAAAGAATCAAATAAAACACCTGGAAATTAAACAGCTCACTGATGAATAACCAGAGGCTTATAGAGGAAATCAAAGATGAAACTGAAACATTCCTGGAAACAACTGAAAATGAGGATACTAGCTACCAGAACTTGTGGGACATAGCTGAAGCAGTGTTAAAAGGAAAGTTTTTTTTCTGCAAGAGTTCATCAGGAAGGAAGAAAGGACCCACATAAAAAATTTGACCTCACAGCTTAAGATCGTGAAAAGGAACAACAAAAGGAGCATAACACAGACTAAGGGAAAGAAATAATAAAACTTAGAGAGGAAACCAATGAGTTGAAATTCCAAAAATAATCCAAAATATCAATGATACCAAGAATTGGTTCTTTGAAAAATAAACAATATTGACAAACCACTAGCAATACTCACAAAGAAAGAGAGAGGAACTTAATAAAACAAATCAAAAATGAAAAGAGGGATATCACAATAGGAAACCACAGAAATTTATTTTTTTTATTTTTACAATTACAAAGATATACAATCACAAAGTTCATATTTGGGTTTTGGGGTCGTACAGTGTTCCAGCACCCGTCCCCTCCACCAGTGCCCATCTCCCACCATCAACTGTCCCCGGTTCCCTCCCCCTTCCCCCAGCCCACCTCCATGGCAGGTTCTTTATTTCTTTCCCTTTCTCTCTCTTTCTCTATTCCTTCCCTTCCAGACTATGGATTACAGAACATACATTAAAAGGTTGTCATATGTATCTTTTTGCCTCTATTTAATGCTCAGTTCTAGGCTGGCATTAGTACCCTCGACAATTATTAGCATACTGTTCCATTTTCTGTCTTACCTACCCTCTGACTCCCACACGTTTGTGATAATTTCTACCTTTGACAAGACCTTGGCCTGGCCAGCCCGGCAGAACCTCACAAGCGCCCCACCCACTCAGGGCGCATTTTCCACATCCGACTCCCCTCTCAGAACTCCACAGCCACCGCCCTCACACCGGATCATCCACACCATCGAGTTTCTCTCAGGCAGGTTGGGTCGGCTGACTGGGGGACGGTTCTCTCCTGGCGAGGCAGTGGGAGGGGTGGGTTCTGGCCACCACCCCGGACCTGGCCCCCCAGGCCGCATTTTCCACATACTTTCTAGAATCCCCAGCCGAGCGGTTTCTAAATGTTTGGGGTGTTAAAGAATATGCCGCCGGAACGCTGTGTTTGATGGGATAGGTTTTGGTACCTGGTAGGCGGGGAGCGGCCCTGATATATGTTTCACTTGACCTTGGATATTGGTATCATAATATGTACCTATATATTTATGCCATGCAAATAAATGCAGTCATTCTGTATCTGTCTCTCTCTCCTTCTGGCTAATTTCGCTCAACATAATCTTCTCCATGTCCATCCATTTATAGGCAAATTGTATAACTTCATTTTTCCTAACAGCTGCATAGTATTCCATTGTGTAGATGTACCAAAGCTTTTTTATCCAATCATCGATTTTCGGGCACTCTGGTTGCTTCCAGATTCTGGCTATTGTGAATAATGCTGCTATGAACATAAAAGTAGGGATGGTGTTTCCGCTGCGTATTTTTGGCTTCCCAGAATAGATTCCCAGGAGTGGTATGGCTGGGTCAAATGGGAGTTCAATTTCTAGTCTTTGGAGGAAAGTCCATATTGTTTTCCAGAAAGGCTGTACCAGCCGGCATTCCCACCAACAATGGATGAGTGTCCCCTTTTCCCCACACCCACGCCAGCACTTGTTGTTCTTGCTCTTTAGAATATGTGCCAGTCTCTGTGGTGTAAAGTGGTATCTCATTGTTGTTTTTATTTGCATCTCTCTGATGATTAGTTATGATGAGCATTTTTTTCATATGTTTTTTGGCCATTCAAATTTCTTCCCTTGCTGAAGTTTCTGTTCATTTCTTCTCCCCATTTTTTGATGGGGTTGTTTGTTTTCTTCTTGTAAAGTTCTACCAGTGCCTGATATATCCTGGATATTAACCCTTTATCAGATGGGCATTGGGTGAATATTCTTTCCCATTCTGTGGACTGCTTTTGTATCTTAGTCACTGTTTCTTTTGAGGTGCAGAAGCTTTTTAGTTTCATGTAGTCCCATATGTTTATCTTTTCTTCTAGTTGCTTTGGATTCAAGTCTGATATTGAGATCTTTAATCCACTTTGATCTGATTTTTTGTGCATGGTGTTAGACACAGGTCCAAATTCATTTTTTTACATGTCACTGCCCAGTTTTCCCAGCACCACTTATTGAAGGGGCTTTCCTTACTCCATTTTAGACTCGTTGCACCTTTATCAAAGATTAAATGATCATGTGTTTGAGGTTGGGTGTCAGGATACTCAATTCTATTCCATAGGTCCACAGGTCTGTGTTTATTCCAATACCATGCTGTTTTAATTACTACTGCCTTGTAGTACAGTTTGAAGTTGGGAAGGTGATGCCTCCCATCTTCTTTTTCCCGAGGATTGCTTTAGCTATCCTTGGGGGTTTATTGTTCCATACAAATTTCAGGAGTGTTTGGTCAATTTCTTTGAAGAATGTCATGGGTATCCTTATAGGGACTGCATTGAATCTGTACAGAGCTCTAGGGAGTACTGCCATTTTGACAATGTTGATTCTCCCCATCCATGAACAGGGAATGTGTTTCCATTTTCTTGTGTCCTCTTTTATCTCTTGGAGCAGTGTCTTGTAGTTTTCTTTGTACAGGTCCTTTACACACTTGGGTAGGTTGATTCCTAGGTATTTGATTTTCTGTGGCACAATTGTGAATGGAATTGTTTCCTTAATATCCCTTTCTTCTCTTTCGTTATTTGTATATAGGAAAGCCACCGACTTTTGGGTGTTGATTTTGTATCCTGCCACTCTACTATAAGCGTCTATTGTTTCTAGGAGTTTTTTGGTAGAGAGTTTAGGGTTCTCTAGGTATAATATCATGTCATCTGCAAATAATGATAGCTTGACTTCTTCCTTGCCTATCTGGATGCCCTTGATGTCCTTTTCTTCTCTGATTGCTATGGCAAGTACTTCCAGTACTATATTGAATAAAAGAGGTGAGAGTAGAAACCACAGAAATTTAAATGATCATCAAAGATTACTTTGAAAATATATATGATTAAAATAAGAAAACCTAAAAAGAAATGGATAAATGCCTGGGTTCCTATAATCTCCCAAGGCTAAACCAAGAAGACTTGGAATACCTGAACAGGCCTATCTCCATAGAGGAAATTTTAAATGGTAATCAAATTCTTCCTAAAACCAAAGCCCAGGTCCAGATGGATTCATTAGTGAATTCTTCCAAACCTTTAAAGAGGAACTACTGCTAGTACACGCCATACTTTTCCAAGAAATTGAAGAACTGAAGCACTTCCAGTTTCTGTGAAGCAAATATCACCCTGATACCTAAATCAGATAGAGCATTCACAAAAAAAAATTACATGCCAATATCCCTGATGAACACAGATTCAAAGATCTTCAACAAAACACTAGGAAATAGAATCCAATGACTCATCAAAAAGATTGCACAACATGACAAAGTAAGATTCATCCTGGGGATGCAAGGACAGTTTAACATTTGTAAGTAAATCAACATAATATCCTATCAAAAAAAAGTATGATCATATCAACAGATGCAGAAAAAGCATTTGGCCAGATCTAGAGCCTGTTAGTGATAAAAACTCTGAACCAAATTGGAGTTACCAATCATGAACAGCTTTGTAATTGCATACCTCACTGTGATATAATAAATCTTTTTAAATGGGTGTTGAAGGAACTTTCCTTAACATAGTCAAAGTCATCTATCAAAAACCCTCAGCAAGGGGGCGGAGCAATAGCACAGCCAGTAGGGTGTTTGCCTTGCACCGGCCAACCCGGTTCGATCCCTGGTATCCCATATGGTCCCCCGAGTACTGCTAGGAGTGATTCCTGAGTAGAGGACCAGGAGTAACCCTGCGCATTGCTGGGTGTAACCCCCCAAAAAAAAACCCTCAGCAAGCTTTTTTTCAATGGGGAAACACTGAAAGCCCTCCCCTAAGATCAGGGACAAAACAAAGTTGCCCATGCTTGCCACTTCTATTCAATACAGTACTGGAAGTACTTGTCATAGCAATCAGGGGGGTGGGGTGGGGAGATATTGAAGTCTTTCAAATAGGAAAAGAAAAAAGTCAAGCTATCACTATTTGCAGATGACATGATACTATACTTAGAGAGACCCCCTGAAATATCTACCAAAAAAAAAAAACTCCTGAGAGTGGCTGTTTACAAAATCAATACTCAAAAGTCCATGGCTTTCCTACATGAAAATAATGAAAAAGAAGAAAGTGATATTAAAAAGCAATTGTTTCCCAAGTGTGCCCAATAAAATCCGGTACCTAGAATCAGCTTAATGAAGGATGGAAAGACGTTATATAGAAGCCAAGTCCCACATGCTTGGACTTGAACTCGGCTTCTCTCTTGGGTCAGGCTGTGTCCATCTGTGGAGTCCGGACCAGAGAATTACTGTGGTTGTTTTGCCCAAGGTTTTCTGACTTCTGGAAGCCTGGGGAGGACAGGCCAAGGAGCAAAAAACCTGCCCCCCCACTCCAAGATGCCCCCACCCCCATCAGTCTAGCACAGGGGCGGGCAGGCCGAGACTCCGCCCTGCACCTGAATACTTGGTGTCTGAGCCCCAGCAGCAGTTCTGGGCTGGGCCGCCAGGCTTTTTAGAGGGAATCAAGGTGAGGTGAGGTGGCCCCAGTCCAGGCTCCCTAAAAAATATGGTTCGTGTAATCACCGAGTCCCGATGCCTGGGCTTGAACTAGGCTTCTCTCTTAGGTCTGGATTTGTCCAGCTGTGGAGTCCAGACCAGAGGATGACTGGACACGAGTCGGATCAAAATGGATTAAAGATCTCAATAACAGTACTGAATTCATAAGGTACATCGAAGAAAATGTAAGCAAAATCCTCTGTGATATTGAAGTTAAAGGCATATTCAAAGATGAGGGGCCGGGCGTGCCCCGGGCGCGCGCCCGGCCTGGCCGGCCTGTCCCCGGTCCCGGTCCCCGAGCCCGCCAGGGTAATTCCGAGTGCAGAGCCGGGGGAACCCCTGGATGCCGGTCCGCAAAAAAAAAAAAAAGATGAAACACCTCTGACCAAACAAGTGAAAGCAAAAATAAACAAACGGGACTACATGAAACTAAGAAGCTTCTGCATATCGAAAGAAATGGTAACCAAGATACAGGGAGAGCCCACACATTAGGAAAGTATATTTACCTAATACCCATCTAATATTGTTAATATCCAACATGTGTAAGGCACTCATATACTCTTACAAAAAAAAAAATCCATTCCCATCAGAAACTGGGGAGAAGAAATGAACAGAAAATTCCTCCACTTGAAGTAATTCAAATGGCAAAAAATGGCACCATGGAAATGCAAATCAAAAAACAATGATATATTATCTCACACCACAGAGACTGGCACACCTCCAAAAATAACAGGAACAACCAGTGCTGGAGTAAATGAGGGAAAAAAGAACTCTCCTTCATTGCTCGTGGGAATGCCGACTGGTTCAGCCTTTTTGGGAAAATAATATGGACATTCCTCCAAAAACTAGAAATTGAGCTCCCATTTGACCTGAAAGAACACTTCTGGGAATATACCCTGGAGACACAAAAAACACACAACAGAAACACCATCTGCAATTTTATGTTCATTGCAGCACTATTCACAATAGCCAGATTCTGGTAACAACCTGAATGTCTGAGAACAGACCACTGAATAAAGAAACTATGGTACATATATACAATGGATAACTATGCAGCTGTTTATAAAAAATGAAGTCATGAAATTTGGCTATAAGTGGATGGACATGGAGAATATCATGAAAAAGTGAAATAAGTCAATTCTTTACATCCCCATACTATCGCCTGAGCCTGCCAGAAGTGAGCCCTGAGCACTGCTGAGCACGCCTTAATGTGCCCCCCACCCCAAAGACACAACAGAGAGAGAGAGAGAGAGTCAGAGAGACAGAGAGGAGAGTTCTATCATTCACATTACCTAAAACAAAAATGGTTGTTAAATAGTAGGCATTAACCTTAAATATAATAGTAATAATAACAACAATTTGCAACCAACACTCATTGAAATCTAACCTTGGGCAAAGTATGTTAAAGTCTAATTCTTCATCAAACTCGCTTCATCCTCCTTCTAGGAACAGAGCCTGAGTTCCAGCCAATCAATGCATAGCTCTGATCCATAAAAACTTCTAATGTACAACCCTCCTTGATCTTTCCTTTTTCACTGAACTACTAGAGAAAACCTAGAAAACTGGTATTCCACTATCAGAAATGAGGGAGAACCCCAGGAAGAAAGGAAATGGGGAACCCCAATCACTGGAGGAGAATCCCCCTCAAAACAGATTCCCTATTTCAGACATAACACAAGGAAACATTAGCTTTTACAATACCTGCCTGGATGTACATGGAGATTCCTTTACACCTACCATAACTTTACCATAATTCTTAATTTAATGAGGAGGTATTTCTGTTACTATTATATGTGTAATGACCACCATACGCTTGAAGCAGTTCTATTAAGATAAACATGGTAATTTATAAAACATACACCAACTCAAATGGATTATTTTCAAAATATGAGGTGATATTTTATATTTTTTATTTCATTTTTAATTATGGTTGGGTTGGGGACCACAACCAGCAATGCTCAAGGTATATTCATGGCTCTAGCTGAGGAGTGAGCACCGCACTGCAGTGATGGGGATAAATCCCAGTTGACCACATGCAAGACCTACCTGCTATACTATCTCTTCGATCCGGTAAATTGTCTTAATTTTTAAATACCTTGATCTCAGGAATCCACATAGTATTTTTTAATCACTTTTTTGGGTAATCATGTCAGATATCAAGCATCCTTGTCAAAATAAAGAATACAAACTTACAGATAAGCATGAGAGGGCCAAAGAGATAGTACAGTGGGTCAGGCACTTCCCTTGCACACAGCTGACATGGGTTCAATCCCTGGCATCCCACACAGTAACTTGAGCACCACTAGAAATAATTCCTAAGTGAACCAGGAGTAAGTCCTGAGCATCGATAGGTGTGGTCCAAAAACAAAAATTCAAAAAAAAAATTATTTAAAAAACAGATAAGTATCGCGAACTCCTACAATGATGCTAAAAAGTTTGAAAATTTAGAAGAAAATTAAGGTGGCTAAGAAGGCTGTCTTTTTTATTTATTACAGTGTAGATTGCATGGGTGTGACAGTGTTAATATCTATGATTTTGATGTACATAGTTACTGCCCCTGGCTACTGCCAAGGCATATACTTGTTTGTATATATCTGGTAAGAGAATGAGCGGCGATATGTGCACAATTTATGCACAGGCAACAGAAATCCCTCTTAAATTATAATATTCTAATTCTCACACAAGTTTGTATAAATTTGGTCAAAATTAAATACTTCAGCATCTTTTAATTGTTGAAGCATGAAATAATAATATGGCTTAAAGTGGCAATTATTTCATGCTTCAACAAATAAAAGATGCTGAAGTGTCTCTGGGCTCTATTTCAAAACAACATTGACGGTTTTGTGCCATTTCTCTTGTGCATTTTCCATTTGGCAAACCCAGAATTAAATAAGCACCAGCAACTTTCATAGTCTCATTCCCATAAGAATTCTCATCACCGCTACCATCTCTTGAGAATTAAATCCTTCTTATTCTGTTTATGTGAGTAGGCTAAAATAAATGGTGGGGTATAAAATAACTTCTTTGGAGTTATAGCTAATAATCTCAAAAAAAGCATTCCATCCTAGACATCCCTGTATAGATGCCAAAAAGGAGCAAGGGGGTTGACTGTAAGGGGCTGGACAGAGGAAATAAAAGTGTTCATTGTATAAGTGCACCATTTTTTGTCCTCTTGTTTTCTATTATATGTTGTCTATTAAGGGTCCAAGAAACACTGCATCCTCCACCATTCCCCACAATGGACTAAACTCCTTATAATGGCCTGTGAGACTTCCCTTTCTTCATTCGCTTTCCCCCTCCTCCACATACGCATGATATAATACTCTGATTTGATCTCCATTACCACATACAGTTCCCTGAGCACTGCTTAGATTTATCCCTGAGAACTACCAGGTGTAGCCTCCAGAGCAAAAAATACATTTTTAATAAAATATATTGGGGCCACAGAGAAATGCAGCAGGGCCATAGTATGACAGAGAAGGTGTTTGTCGTGGCACACAGCCAGCTGAGGCTTGACCCCTGGTACCATACATCGTCCACCAAGCCTGCCAGGAGAGATCCTGAGGGTAGAGTCAGAAGCAAACTCTGAGCACTACTAGGTGTGACTTCAAAAACTAAATAAATAGACGAATAAATAGATTTATAGATTAATAAAAGATAAATAAATAGATATACTTGTGTACTCACAGGTCATAATACAAAAGCCTTTAATTCATGTTCCCACTGATCACTGGCCAGTCCTGTGGTTGACCATCAACATGTTCAAGGGAAGCAGAAGCACAGGAAAGAAAACAAGTCTCTTATATCACACCCAGACCTGGTTGCTGAATCTCCACCAAACCTCCCAATCCTTACTTTGGGTGTATTTTAAACACCTAAATACCTCCTTCTCTGTAAACACCTTCACACCTTCTCTATCAAGGAAGCATTTTACCTACATATAAATGTATTAATATGTATATATAATATGTTTCTATATAACTATATGTTTATATATATTTATATATAAACATGTTATATATACATATAATACATTAGTCCTTTGGTAAATTAAGCTCTAAAATGAAGTTTGCTAGCCCTCAACTAGGAATTAGATGTGTTTGAGCGAAGTTAATGTAGATTCAATGCCTTTTTCATAACAGTGTTGAGTTGACATAGATTGCATTTGTTTCATAGACTACTGTTTCATTGTAGTGTTGAGAGTTGGCATTTTTAGGGAGGAGGCCTGTGCAATTCCTGATATCTTGATAGCAACCTCAGCAGCCAGGAGTCTCTTTCTCTTGGCCATGTAAAAGCAGCCATTCCTCCTCTCTGACGCAGCTCTCATGAGAACCATTCAGTTTCTGTTGCCAGATTTGATAACTTTAGGGCTATGCAGGAAAAATACTGGAAACACTTAAGTCTGACTCATACACATCAGGTGCAAAAGAAGAGATGTGTTCATCTCCTTGCTTTAAAAAATACCAACTGAAGGCTGGAGAGAAAGTGGGGCTTAGAGTAAATGCCATGCATGTCTCTCGGCCCCAATTTGATTCCCCGGCACCATGTGAACCCCACTGGGGATGGCCCTGGAGGTCCCTGAGCATTGCCGCGGTGAGCTCAGTGGTTCACACATCACAGGCCCACCCAAGCATCTCTACATCAGGCCTAGACATTTAACTGCTAACCAACCTGATCACAAATCACTGGGAATGGCCCCAAAGTACCATTAGGGAGGCTCCCAAAAGTATTTAAAATAGTTATTCTATGAGGTTTAGTTTAAGCTGGTCAACTATATTTTCTGCTAGCAAAGGAACCAGTAAAATGTATAAGCAAGAAAACTGAGAGGCTGGCTCTTGCTCTGTCCTGGCATCGCATATCTTTATCTTGACTTTAAGAGTCAGATAAAAATGTGTCAGTGCCAGATGTCTTCTTTATTGGCCTAATTTCCTTTCATAATAAGACAAACTCTTTTTTTTTTTCTTTTTTGGGTCATGCTCGGCAATGCTCAGAGGTCACTCCTGGCTCTTCGCTCAGAATTACTCCTGGCGGGTGCTCGGGGGACCATAGGGGATGCTGGGGATAGAACCTGGGTCAGGCGCATACAAGGCAAACACCCTACCCACTGTGCTATGACTCCAGACCCAGACAAACTCTCTTTTATAATATAAATTCGTTTTCCTTTCCCCCTTTTTATACTATAATTCTTTTCCCTTTTATAATATAAATTCTATCTTTTATTTGTTTCTGCTTACTACACAGCGGGGAGGGGGGGGGGGCATCTGTGCGGCTGGACCCCTGTGCTCTGTGGCAGAGGGCGACCCCGGTGCCGGAAGTCACTCTTTCGTTTGTTTATTTTGTTTTGTTTTGTTTTGAAGTTTGGGCACATTCAGCAGTGCTCAGGGGCTTACTCCAGGCTCTGAGCTCAGGGACCACTTCCGGCGGGCAGAAGGGACCTTATGGGGTGCAGGAGTTAGCTTCCAGGCCAGTAAGCGCACCCGCTGCTGCACTGTTGCGCGACCCTTAGCTTAGTTCTGTGAAGTCATCTCATGCCGTGGGCCTGGGCGTCAGGACATGCAGTTACTGTTAACTCTCACTGACCTTTACTTTACGGTGTGGTGCCAGCCGTAACCCACCCGCACGGCAGAGCCTGGCAAGCTACCCGTGTCATATTTAATATGCCAAAAACCAGTAACAATTATAGACTCATTCCCATGACCTGAAGGAATGGTTTGAGGCGCTTTTGTCTTCATGGAGTGAGCAGATGCCCTTGGGCTACACTAGCATATGACAGGACATATGGAGATGTTACTGGTGCCTGCTCCAGCCAATCAATGAACAACGGGAAGACAGTGATACAGTGATACTACTAAACACAGGAAATGTGCCTCATAAGTCACTTGATTCATCATTATTTTTAATGCATTTTATCTTCTTCTCTCTTTCTCCGAATTTCTCCTTCTCAAATTTGAACACACACACACAAACACACACACAAATACACACACCCAAGTGTAGTAACAAATTCTTACCACCTTCTACTTCATAACTTTCTGACATTCCAGGGAGGGAGGCTGGGAATGGGACTCATGATAGATGACATGTTTGTGTGTGTAGGATCCTGTGTTCATTCCTAAACCCCATGCCTGCCCTGTATTTCCAGGTGTGTCCCCAACAATTTTTATATGGTAGGAATATTATCCGAAAAATATGTTTTACCCATGGGAAATGTCTTATCTTTATTTAATCCATCTAACATTGATTCCATGAATATTTGTTTAGTGTCCGTAGTACACAACAAAGCACCCACTTAGTCACACAAAGCACTCAGCTAAATTCACTTGTATCACTTATCTTCCCATTGTTCATTGATTTGCTCAACTGGGCACCAGTAATGTCTCCATTTGTTAGGAATGAGGTCCATTATTGTTACTGTTTTTGGCATATTGAATACACCACGGGAGTTTGCCAGGCTCTGCCGTGGCTCTGGGTTCATCCCATGAGGCCCAGTCTTTTTCAATGTCAGACCATCAACCATCCAGGGCCCATGGGGTAGAGCCCTGGGTATAGAAAAAGCCTGTCTCCTGTCTGCCAACTGCCAACACAGTTGGGTACCACAGCCACACCTGCAACACCTCACTTGCTCTTAATTCAACATGGCTTTCCTGTGGGACTCCTGAATAAATACTATTATTACTAGTATCATTTATGCAATGGGTATGAGCTAGTGACAGACAGATTTGAATAGGTGACAGAAAAATATGGCTATTGCTTTAGTTTACTTCCCTCCACGTTTCTCAGTTCCTTTTCAAGTCTCTGCTACTTTTTGTGAATTCTTTTGTACAAGTACATATAGCTCAGTTTAACTTCCACTCACAGTTTTTTTCATTTTCTATCAAAACTCAGTTGATCCACTAGAGATGGAAAAGAAAAACAGCACCCATCCCAGACCTTCAAGGGCTCAACTCTAGGATGTGACTATATTATGTAGGAAGCTCTCAGAGAAAACTAATCAAAAGTCTAATACACAGAAGAAGGAAAATGGTGGACTCATTTAATATTTGTACAAGGCATTACCATATCAGAAACTTTACATGTGTTCTTGCATAAGAAAAATATTATATTATCACTATCTATAGGTCAGATTCAAAAAGTACCTAGGAAAACAGTATTAGTGATCACAAAATCCCTTATTACAATTATAATGATTGCTGAATAGTTTGATGGACACCAGGGCTGGAGTGATAGCACAGAAAATAGGGTGTTTAAAAATGCACATGATGGCTTCCAAGTGTATGTAGTGCAACCCATAATGTGTAGAAGAAGGAAGAGAGAGAGAGAGGGAGAAAGAAAAGAGATAAAGAACCTGCCATTTAGGCAGGCTATGGAGGGGAGGGAATTGGGGACATTGGTGGTAGGAAAAGGGCACTGGTGGAGGACGGGTGTTGGAACACTATGTGACTGCAACCTCCAAACATGAACAACGTTGTAATTGTATATCTCACAGTGGTATAATAAAATGTTTAATTAAAAATA